>JAEAOA010001977.1:760000-825000 GCA_016746295.1 Potamilus streckersoni
CCTGGATTCTGTAATAGAATCTTGATAATAGTGGGCAGAAATAATAGTTTAATACAAACAATACTATCATACAGGTTAGAGAAATTAAATTCGTACTCTACTGAGTTTCTAACATTAATATAGAATTCATCGATGTCTAATGGTACTCCACGGAAAGCTAATCACACTATAACATTACAGCAAGAATTCGTAGAAGACTAATAATGAAAACAACGTAAAAAGAAAAGAAAATTTGGCCGGCACTCAAACGTATATCTGACACAAATATATATGGCGATTTAGAAAGTAAAACAAATATTGACATTTAAATAAACTATCAGTTATATTGATAATATTGGCTGGTATAGCTATATTAGTTTACATTTGTTTTTAAATAGGTTTTTAATTGTGACTTCTACGACAACGACGTTCTTTCTAAGAAATTTTTTTAAGATCTTCTTTGCAAAGACTTATCTTCGGCCATTTTATATCCACTTTGATGCTTCATTTACACCTCATGATATTCAAAATGCTAAGATCAAAATAAGTATGCCAAAAAAGTGCAATAACACGTTCAACTAGAAAAGAAAATTTGGCCGGCACTCAAAAACAATCAACTTATCGCACTGCCAATAATTTTAGACAACGATGATGCTGTCTTGTGGCTATCTACATCAAGTAATTACTACTTGTTTTTTTATCCTCCCCACACTAAAAGATTTTAAAAAGTTTGCTTGAGACGACCAAGTGTTTTTAGGATCGATGTTGCTATACGATTACCAATCATTGGTCTTAAAATAGGCAATAGAAAAGAGTCAGAAGCAACGAGGTCTGTAACATTCAGCAAATAATTTATTTCCCAAGAATACAGAGTAAAAATGTACAAAGAACGTACGTTATTGCGAAAGAAATCCCCAGTAATGTAAGAATTTAAATTCCTAATGATTAGAGTACTGAACAAACTTTAGCGGTATCCTAAAATAAATCCAAAGCTGGAATTGTTGGCGTGATTGTGGTGGCCCTTGTCATGGTGATGTGCCAGCAATCTTTTGACGAAGCACAATAATAAAATCCAGAATATATCCTTATTTGAAATTCACTATTTGTCAAAGTCTCTTTTTCCAAATGAAGAATATTTCGAATTAAAACATTTTAAATTAAAAAAGTTCTAGAGCAAAATAAATACTGGGCAAAATAATAATATAATTCTGCCATGATGTCACATCACGAAAAAATAGTTTTTAAGTAACAAGATTTATAGTTCTTTAACAGAGTTAAAATCATAATTAGTATTTTCCAAAATTAAAATTAACTATTACCAAATGGAAAATTTCATTCTAGAAGGTTCCAAAATGTTTATAATATACAGCATTAGTGATAATTAGAAGTCTGTTATTAGAGTTATAACAAAGAACATAAAAAACACAACGTTCTTGATTCAGATCAAGAAAATATGTTTACTTCTATTAATATTAATCCTAATATTAAACTCATCCTCATTCTGAAAATATTGGCTATATATTAGTTATTTACATAATAAAAAGTCAACGATTCAGGTCAGGTAGAAAATGATATCGATTTTGGAAAAGATCAAGCTCAAAAGACAAAGTATTATTAAGGTATTATTTCATTCAATTAAAATAGGGAAAATAGAAAACTAAAAACAAAAAAGGCAAATTAAACATATTGCACTTTTCCTATCAACAGATTTTGTAACCTTTTACTTCATGGTTATTTTTCTCTCAGTTCGATTTTTTTTTAAAAAAAAGTTGATATCCAGCTGTGTTAAATATCCACAATTTACATCATGTACTTTTAGTTTGCATTCCTATCTGCGCTGGTCTCTTCACGAGTCTATCCATACCTTAATGAACCAAATTACCGCATTTTTATTGACTATTTTTTAAATTGCTGTAAAATTTGTTGTTCATTACGTTTCTCTTCAGTAAGTTATAGACTATTTTGATGATTCTGTTTGTAAGCTGTAATTTTTTCTGCAAAATTTTAAAACTTAAATTAGGTTTTCTAATGATTGATCTTTGGTGGAAAATTGAAAGTACTCGTCTAGAACAAACTTTGTCATTTACAGTTTTCTATCAGACTAAAAATACAAAATATTATCGTCCAAAAATATTTGGAAAAATATATTGGGACAGAATAATATTTTTCGTCTATGGGCAATACTCACTGTCAAGATAATTCATGTCGTAGTAGCTGCAATTTCTGGCAGTGAAGAGACCTACAGATTCACAAGGAGGATGATCGTTATCTACTACCCAGTCTGGACTAAAAAAAGCTACGGTCTGTTCCAACAAGGATGCTCCGTAAAGAAAGGAGAAGAACATAAAGCACAACAATTTCTCCTCGTCGTTCAACGGCATTATAGAGACCTGCAAAATACAATTACTTTTTAAACACAATATCACTATCAAAGAAGATCGTATATCAATATGCGCAAAGGAAATTAAATCCCAATTACCTCCACCCATCTGTCGTTAGGGTTCCTTCTATATATATATATATATATATATATATATATATATATATATATATATATATATATATATTTGAAACTAAAAGAAACAGTATTTCCACAGACTATGCAAAGTATTACTTAAGTAAGAAATAACTTTTTATAAACATGAGCACTTTCTACTATATAGTGATTCATAAATTTAACTATGAAGAAACTGCAAAACGTTGCTTTTCCATTTACTTGTTGTTTAATATTTTCAACAGAAGAGTTTTTAGGGCGAGTACATTTTGATAATCGTTAGGAGTGACTATGTCTGATGGTTCGGAAAATTAAGCTGCTATTCGCTTTAAAAAATTGGAATATGCATTATACTAATGGTGTATGTTATTATTGACAATATTTGAGCCTCACCTTTACCAACAGATGCGATTGGCATAGGCGGAAAGAAAATGCAAGTTTTCGCATATTCCTTCACATAGTGAATTATTCGATATAATAATCGCATATACATTCTAAATGAAGCATAGCATGGACAATTTTGATACGGTATTTATACCTTATATGGCTAATTTTTAGTACAAATTCCGTTTGTTACATCAAATAGAAACTTTTCCCAAGTAATATTGCATGTTAGGTCAAATACATGAAAAGTATGAGAAATTATAGTTTTGAATCATAAAAAATACCTATCCAATAAATGGACTGAATCTTCAAGGTCTGTTTAAAAATGGGGCGGGGATTTTATTGTTTACTGAGAGCAAAGTTCGTTCCATTTCGTGCAGTGTCGTTTAAAGGCATGATAAACGAGGCACGTGCTTAGGGCCCCGCGCAGCAGGGCGCCCCTCGTCGGCCCCCCAAAAATTCTGCGTGTTGTGTTAACAGTTTAGTACAATATTAATAAATTTAACAAAATGGCACATGAAAGTGCAACACAATACTATATATCTGAGACTGAGAGTCTGAGGTGCAACTCTGGTTACTTTTAAGGTTAGAGTTTATGCCAAGGGTCCCAAATGTCTTAAAACGGCTCTGTTTTTGTGGACTAAAAGGATGCCTAATTACTGAACTATATTGTGGTGAATATGAAGTTTTATGAACAGGTAGAACCAATACTGACGGAGGCGAGCAGGTCAATATGACATGTTATCTAATTCATAAAACTTCCTATTCACTGTAACAAATGTCTATAATATGTTTTATTAGGTGGTTAAATGCTACGTTTGTATGGTATAACGCGGTTGCTTATATACCCAGCTGTATTCAGCTGCCTCGCTTGACGCTCAGCATTAAGAGGTTAGTGTTAGGACTGGTCGGCCTGGTGTCAGGATAATGTGACTGGGTTGGACATCATGCTACATGTCTGCTACATGATGCCCCAGTGCTAGACATCACTATAAACTGCCATACTGCAGACATCGTAGCGATATAACTGAAAAATTTTTAAAGCTACGTTAAAAATCATATACACCACATCACCTGCTGTATTCATCGTAGTTGAGAAAAAATCGTCACTATTTCCATAATTACTATACGAGTACCTGCATCCGACAAATTGCTTCTAGCCAGGGTAACATAAAAATTGAGATGGAAAGTTGATGAAAAAGGCAGAGGATTTTCCGACTGGCGTCTAAATCTGACAAATTCATTAATACAGTAGCCATCAGTGGCTGGCAATGAATGTAATCCTTTCCACCTGATACCAGTGTTAAATAATGAGATTATCTTGCTCTCATCCAAAAACAAAATATCAGTCATCAAAATTAGAAAAAGTAATAAGGATAAAATGGTACGTATCTAATAGATATGATGCCATATGTTTTTCTGTACTCCTGTTATAGACCCTAGATATCTGGTCATAGACTGAACCTTTCTATTTTCAGCAAGTTACGAACATTTCTCCTAAATAACTATTTCAATGATCAGAATGATAGTTTTAATATTGCATGTCTCACGATTGTTATGGGTATTGCGAAAACTGTTTGCCAGTTCGAAGGTTTCTTTTGAGACTCAGTGAACTTCTCCACATCGTTAACTTTATCATTTCTACTTTCATATGGACGAAACAGCTTGCTTAGGTCACCCACAAACAAATCTAATAAACCAAAGAATAAAGCATCGGCTGGATTGTTTATTTATAATCATTGTAGTTCCTAATATACGATACTGTTTTTAGAAACGCGTCTCCAATTTTATGAATCCGTTCAGTATGGAAAAATAATTCACGATTTTGACAATATAAAGCGAACGGAGAAACCAAATGCAAATACAAAAAGTTCATTTCAAGGGTTTGTTTATGTCCAAAGTTTAAAACATTTTTTCCTCTTACTCCCGATTTCGGCGTGCTTTGTCCCTGATGCACGAGAGAGAATGGGGGAGTGCGGGTGGGCGATAACGATTGAAAGCAAAAAGGATTGAAATGAAATTGTGTAATAT
Source organism: Potamilus streckersoni (assembly GCA_016746295.1). Classification (NCBI taxonomy): domain Eukaryota; kingdom Metazoa; phylum Mollusca; class Bivalvia; order Unionida; family Unionidae; genus Potamilus; species Potamilus streckersoni. Next base: position 764,889 of record JAEAOA010001977.1, read on the forward strand.
GATAAATTCATTAAGATAACTAGAAGTATTACATCCTAATTCTTTTGAAATACTTCATGTGAAACGAATGATATACATTAAGTTACATTAAATGGCATTCACCAAAGAATTTACTGAGATACAGATAGGATAAAATTACCGATGCTATGTGGAACGAACTATAACAAGAAAACACTTGTCTAGACATACAGGCTTATATATATCACTGGCCATGAAAATCTAAACTCTGTTAAGAGCTACAACAAAGCCGGTAACAACCAGAGATTTGTTATCTTATACCTGCGTTCTACTAACTTGGTAAAAGCCTCCAACGAGCCCCATTTGAATCAAACATTGCAAGGTAGTTGCAAACCCACCCACCCTGTACTGACCAATCAGAGTGGTTCATTCTTCAGTCCACATGCTGCTCCACAAGATTTTCATGTTGCCTATCATTGCACCAGTAATAGTGGCATTTGCCTTATTTCCAAGACAGAAAATATAAATGTCCACGCAATCTTCTGTCACTACACTCTGGAATGTATCGTATCATTGCATACCATAAAATTTGCCTTTCCAAATTAGAAGTGATGAAAGTTAAATGTTATTTGTAAAAGATATTAACATACGACATTCATCGATTAAACGTCACAATACAGTAATAATATCAAATGTTTTTATGTTTGCATTTTATGTATGCATGCATGCATGCATGCATGCATCTATTTGGGGCCTTGCTTCCGCGTGTGTATACTTTCCTAGAATTTGAGGATTATTTGACGAATGAGAAGCTGTACCTATTTGGTTAGCGTATCGAATGTGGCGTGTCTTCGAGCTGACGTTTAAACACTACTCAAATAAACAAAACAAGCCGTTTTATCCTTAATTATAGAAACAAAGTATTTTTTTCTGCAAAAAGGAGTTCATTTATCGTGTATTTTCTTCTCTTATTGCTCCTTATTTCTTGGTAAGTGCTGGCTTAATATGTTGTACATTTGAGTAGCTTTTTTACTGGATGTGACCAGAAGGTTATTTGTCAAATTACATTCTCTCTTATTCATATGCAAACGTGCAATGTTCTTCGCTCGTCTACATTACATCCCCAGTTACCCAGGTAATGATATGCAAATGAAGGTGTGAATATCAGTGAGTCTGTGTAATGTACGTTCTAATGAATCCTTCCTATCATCGATACCTGTTGTGCCCATCAGTGTGCACAGAGATCGAAAGTCATTATATTTTTCTTTTTCCAACGGGACCACCATACTTTGCAAACATTATAAATTCTATAGGTGCATAGCTGTTGACACTCCTTGAGGCGGTGAATAAATAAAATTTTATGGTAGTGTCGTACTAGCTGGAATTAAGATAAAATGATTTTGGAGATTAAAGTATCGGAAATCGTTGATAAGATACCTTCGAAAGCTAAGTACGTTTGCTTGAATACATGTATGTGTCAAAGCATAAGAAAATATTGTCATTGTATGCAAGTTTATCCAAGGGCATAGAGAGATAGATAGATAGATAGATAGATAGATAGATAGATAGATAGATAGATAGATAGATAGATAGATAGATAGATAGATAGATGGATGGATGGATGGATGGATGGATGGATGGATGGATGGATGGATGGATGGATGGATGGATGGATGGATGGATGGATGGATAGATAGATAGATAGATAGATAGATAGATAGATAGATGGATAGATGGATAGATAGATAGATAGATAGATAGATAGATAGATAGATGGATAGATGGATAGATGGATAGATAGATAGATAGATAGATAGATAGATAGATCGATAGATCGATAGATAGATAGATAGATAGATAGATGGATGGATGGATGGATGGATGGATGGATGGATGGATGGATGGATGGATGGATGGATAGATAGATAGATAGATAGATAGATAGATAGATAGATAGATAGATAGATAGATAGATAATATGACATAAACAAGATGACGTCATACTTACATTTTTAATCTGTCTTATTCTTTAATGAATAGTTGATATGTAAATATGTATATATCACATTTAATAATATTTAAAGACATACATTTGATCTGTCTTATTCTTTAACGAATAGTTGATATTTTAATACTTGTGATATATACATATTTACAAATCAGCTATTCATTAAAGAATAAGACAGACTAAAAATGTAAATATGACGTCATCTTGTTTATTTCATATTGTTTATTTATCACATAGAAACAGAGTATATTTTTTATGACGTAAACAATGGTACTGAATTCATTTTGAGGAAAAAGGGAAATAAAAAGGATTGCGGTTAAATTGTGCTCCATGTTAAATTCATTTTAAATCGGGAAACATTGTAACTTTTAACGTTATTTTCATATATGATTAATGATTAATAAGTGGAAATTCATCATTGATCTATACGAATAGAACCAACAGCATATGTAATTTACTTATATCAATATCTTAGAATATTGAGACGACAATTTTTAATATTTTGTCATTTGTTGAATTACAATCTTGAAAGCGAACTCTAAAAGAAAATGTGTTTCTAGAAACTCTACTTTCTGATACTTAGCATAATGTCAACTTAAACTTATTTTGCAAATTTACAAAATATTAGGTTTTTTCCCCCATACATTAATTTGCATGTTTTACAGTGACTTATATATTAATGGTACTGAGCTCAGTACTTTCGGTGAAACCATTGCAAGCACGAATATCATGGAGGGAATGAATGGTAAATGTACTGAAAAGTATTGGAAAGGTTTTCTCACATGAAATGTAAATATGTAGTTTGCTTAAAGATTCAAGTGAGATTAAAAAAAGAGTACACTGGTACAGAATAAAGACTCGCACATTTTAAAACAAAACATTTGGCCATGAAATCTAGTTTGTGATATCTACAGATAAAATCCAATATAGTATATATAAAAGACATCTATTTAATCTAAATTTCATGTATCTTATATAATATATCAACATTCCGTAGATTTCAGAATCGCGCGCGCGTGTGTGTGTACAGTGAAAGAGAGAGGGAGGATGGATGGATAAGTAAGCTAGTGAGTAAGTAATGACAAAAATGTTTACCTTATGCCACAAAATAGTCCTGTTTTGTGTATTGCATACGTTTCTTTGCAGTAACTATTTCCTTTCCGTCACTTAACCATGCTTTGGTTTGGTTAAAACCAACGGATTGTTAATATGGTACTACCTGGCTGTCAACGTCGAAGATTTACACATCTGGATCTAAAACAATGAAATTGGCTATCAATAAATGAAGGAGCAGGAAGTTAAAATATGTGGTATGCATATAAGAAGATATATAAGCACTGTACATATCACTGCAACATATCAAGTAGTCACGTTTTATTTGTTGACGTGGTACAAGATACTGCCTAAACTGTTAAACATTTTTGTACACTAACACAGCAAACTTGATTCTCACGCTCAAGGATTCTGAAATATTTTCAACAAGTCATGTATTTGTATAATACACTATTATCACCCCCAACCCCACCCCGCCCCAGCCACCCATTCAGGGTCTTAAACTTTTGTTCACAACGTTAACTAGAAACATAGTATCGACAATGCCTCCCTACTTGATCTCATTTTAGAGTCGACAATCTTTGGTGTTTTACAGCAAATCTACACACACAAGTTATTACGTATCAAGGGACAAAGTAACCATACGTACAATATACAGCCATCCCGATACGTCACTGTGTTACGAAATGGTAGATTTGGGTATTTACGTTTGCCAACTATATTAAAGTTAATTCGAACACACCTTAGCTATCCAGAAGTGCGATTTATCGATTTGAGGTTTAGAAGATAGCAAAACCGTTTAATCAACGATCAATAACTGAGAAGAGGTGAAATGTGTCTGATGTACATAGAATTATTATCTAAACAGAAAGCTTATCATGGTAACTATAGAGTCAGTAGAAAAGGGCCGATAGCTAAACAGAAAAGCATTTAGGTTTATGCTAACTGGTTGAAATGCAATATTTTCGGCAGGTTGAGGACGGACAATCAGGCGATATAACTCTCCTAAATTATAATGTAGAACATTTGACATAAGCTCATAAATGTAAAGCTACATGCCAACTTTGATTGAAATGAATCGTAACTCGAAATAAACTCATTTAGGTGTCATGAAACTATGAATCGAATTTGATTGAACTATTTACGAATTCTGAGTCAAAGAGGGCACATAACTCCACATAAATTATCATTACACAATATGAAAGTAATGATCAGGTCGTCATTATGTGATATAATTATGATTTTTAACGTAGCTTTAACAATTTTTCTAGTCATATCTCTACGATGTCTGTAGTATGGCAGTTTATAATGATGTCTAGCACTGGGGCATCATGCCGCATGATGTCGCACCCAGTCACATTATCCTTACACCAGCAAGACCACCAGTCCTAACACTTACCTCATCATGCTGAGCGCCAAGCGAGGCAGATGTTAGTACCATTTTTGTACGTCTTTGGTATGACTCGACCGGGAATTGAACCCACGACCTCCCGCGGATGCTCTAACCACTTGGTCACCGGAGCGGTTGATCAGGTCGTCTTTATATTATGAACGTAATCTTAGGAAATGTAACTCACGTGCAACAAATATTTACATGGGCATAATAATACGAAAACTCCTATTTGAAAACCGCATCATTGTATCGAAATTGCTAGATGATCCATATATGCCAATCATAGGGTGTGCAAATTTCATGGACTTTCTTCATATACAGTTCTAGCTTTAGAATGACAAAAATGCATCCGAGTTCAGTATGTATTGCGAATGGAAGCATAGCATGGATCAGAGTTCAGTATGTATTGCGAATGGGAGCATGGCATGGATCAGAGTTCAGTATGTATTGCGAATGGGAGCATGGCATGAATCAGAGTTCAGTATGTATTGCGAATGGGAGAATAGCATGGATCAGCGTTCAGTATGTATTGCGAATGTGAGCGTGGCATGAATCAGAGTTCAGTATGTATTGAGAATGGGAGCATGTCATGGATCAGAGTTCAGTACATATTGCGAATATGATCATAGCATGGATCAGAGTTCAGTATGTATTGTCAATGGGAGCATGTCATGGATCAGAGTTCAGTACATATTGCGAATGGGAACATAGCATGGATCAGAGTTCAGTATGTATTGCGAATGGGAGCATAGCATGGATCAGAGTTCAGTATGTATTGCGAATGGGAGCATGGCATGGATCAGACTTCAGTATGTATTGCGAATGGGATCATAGCATGGATCAGAGTTCAGTATGTATTGCGAATGGGAACATGGCATGGATCAGAGTTCAGTACATATTGCGAATGGGAACATAGCATGGATCAGCGTTCAGTATGTATTGCGAATGGGAGCATAGCATGAATCAGAGTTCAGTACGTATTGCAAATGGGAGCATAGCATGAATCAGAGTTCAGTATGTATTGCGAATGGGAGCATGGCATGGATCAGAGTTCAGTATGTATTGCGAATGGGAGCATGGCATGGATCAGAGTTCAGTATGTATTGCGAATGGGAGCATAGCATGGATCAGAGTTCAGTATGTATTGCGAATGGGGGCATAGCTTGGATCAGAGTTCAGTACATATTGCGAATGGGAGCATAGCATGGATCAGAGTTCAGTATATATTGCGAATGGGAGCATAGCATGGATCAGAGTTCAGTATGTATTGCGAATGGGAGCGTGGCATGGATCAGAGTTCAGTATGTATTGCGAATGGGAGCATGGCATGAATCAGAGTTCAATATGTGTTGCGAATGGGAGCGTGTCATGGATCAGAGTTCAGTATGTATTGCGAATTGCAGCATGGCATGGATCAGAGTTCATTATGTATTGCGAATGGGAACATGGCATGGATCAGAGTTCAGTATGTATTGCGAATGGGAACATGGCATGGATCAGACTTCAGTATGTATTGCGAATGGGAGCATAGCATGGATCAGAGTTCAGTATGTATTGCGAATGGGAGCATAGCATGGATCAGAGTTCAGTATATATTGCGAATGGGAGCGTGGCATGGGTCAGAGTTCAGTATGTATTGCGAATGGGAACATGGCATGGATCAGACTTCAGTATGTATTGCGAATGGGAGCATAGCATGGATCAGAGTTCAGTATGTATTGCGAATGGGAGCATAGCATGGATCAGAGTTCAGTATGTATTGCGAATGGGAGCATGGCATGGATCAGAGTTCAGTATGTATTGCGAATGGGAGCATGTCATGGATCAGAGTTCAGCATGTATTGCGAATGGGAGCATTCATGGATCAGAGTTCAGCATGTATTGCGAATGGGAGCATAGCAAGGATCAGAGTTCAGCATGTATTGCGAATGGGAGCATAGCATGGATCAGAGTTCAGTATGTATTGCGAATGGGATCATAGCAAGGATCAGAGTTCAGCATGTATTGCGAATGAGAGCATGTCATGGATCAGAGTTCAGCATGTATTGCGAATGGGAGCATAGCATGGATCAGAGTTCAGTATGTATTGCGAATGGGAGCATAGCATGGATCAGAGTTCAGTATGTATTGCGAATGGGAGCATGGCATGGATCAGATTTCATTATGTATTGCGAATGGGAACATAGCAAAGATCAGAGTTCAGCATGTATTGCGAATGGGAGCATAGCATGGATCAGAGTTCAGTATGTATTGCGAATGGGAGCATGTCATGGATCAGAGTTCAGCATGTATTGCGAATGGGAGCACAGCATGGATCAGAGTTCAGTATGTATTGCGAATGGGAGCATGTCATGGATCAGAATTCAGCATGTATTGCGAATGGGAGCATAGCAAGGATCAGAGTTCAGCATGTATTGCGAATGGGAGCATAGCATGGATCAGAGTTCAGTATGTATTGCGAATGGGATCATAGCATGGATCAGAGTTCAGTATATATTGCGAATGGGAGCATAGCATGGATCAGAGTTCAGTTTGTATTGCGAATGGGAGCGTGGCATGGATCAGACTTCAGTATGTATTGCGAATGGGAGCATAGCAAGGGTCAGAGTTCAGCATGTATTGCGAATGGGAGCATGTCATGGATCAGACTTCAGTATGTATTGCGAATGGGAGCATGTCATGGATCAGAGTTCAGCATGTGTTGCGAATGGGAGCATAGCAAGGATCAGAGTTCAGTATGTATTGCGAATGGGAGCATAGCATGGATCAGAGTTCAGTATGTATTGCGAATGGGAGCATGTCATGGATCAGACTTCAGTATGTATTGCGAATGGGAGCATGGCATGGGTCAGAGTTCAGTATGTATTGCGAATGGGAGCATAGCAAGGATCAGAGTTCAGTATGTATTTCGAATGGGATTCTGGCATGGATCTGAGTTCAGTATGTATTGCGAATGGGAGCATAGCATGGATCTGAGTTCAGTATGTATTGCGAATGGGAGCATTTCATACTCACAGTCATATCTGGAAACAGGAGATGAGGACAACGCAAGCAAGCAAACCCAAAAAACCACCACAGATAGCCAATGCACCAAATACTCTTATCATAGGTAATAGTTAATTTGTGTAATAAGTATAAAAGAAAATTTACCGAGAGCTAGAGTAGGTATTTCTTTTAAAACAGACTAACCGTGCCATGGGAAAAAAGTTCATCTCCTTTTGAATTTTGCTGTCACTCTCATTATTTTCTCGGAACATATTCTATTATGTTTAACAGTCTTTCAACTGTTATTAAATTTAAACATTTTTTTGTCTTTAACAAGTATGGAAGGAAAGAAGCAAAATGTTTCTCCAAACCGAAATCAGAAACAAAGGATAAGATATGGTGCTAGCAGCATAACGACAACTGGAAAGTCAGGTCATTAACCGTTAATATGTCGCAACAGAAGAGCGCCGCAGACCAAAAGACATCCTCAGCGCACTGGTAGTTCAATGGGTCGACGTTAATGACATACTTGTCCTTTAGAATGTGATTTAAGCAATGGGCGGTGTGTCCCTACAACCAATTTGGCTTATGGGGGAAAAGATACAAGTAAAATAAACCACTCCCCCACCAGAATAAAAGTTGTAGAGAGTAAAATGGTTGAAGTCTAAACTATTGATCCCGAAGATGTGCCAATCAGATGAACTTAATCGAAATGAAGCGGAAGCTAAATGTAAAGGTGCTCAAAGACAAAATGGCGACCTTAAGAGACATCATACAAAACAAACAGTGGCGAAGGAACTGACCTTTACCTTAGACGATGCAGATACGTACTTACCTTTATTTATATTCTAAACATCATCCTAAAAGCATGGTAGATTCGTTGTATTTACCACAGATGACCACCAAATATCGCCAGACAATGCTGGTCCCAAAGGATTTACAAAACCCAGACAGAAAGCAATTGGAACAGAAAAAACCCAGCCCGAAAGTCAGTAATGGATACAAGGTAAAATTAGACATATCTGCAGACGAGACAGATAAATGTATGTAAACACAAAAGGAGGAAATATACAACAAGAGGGGAACGTAAACAAACACAACCGGGAACCTGAGAATGGACAAGAAGGGATGGAACTCAGTCCTCCTGAGTTTTACGATTCTGAACACCTTCACATTGCAGCCTAATGTACCTCTAAAGATAGTATAGTGTATTAGGAGCTACTTTGTAAACCAACCATGCACACTTGTGTAGCAAACGTTTTAGGGTATGGTTGAATAAATTTATTTGTGAATAAACTAAAGCTGCTGCTTCGTCCATTTGTAAGTATTTATGATAACGTTAACGATGTGGATGAGATCACTGAGTCAGAAATGAAAATTTCGAACAAACAAACGTGATATTCGCAATGACCACAACAAAAAATAAAAGACATTAAATAAAAAAGCACAATGAGGACAAATGGCATAATTATCAGATACGTATAAGTTTATAAATGAAAGTACTAAATTTTTGGGGGAAAATGCAACTGAAGATTGTGGTCGAAAGTAAAGGACCTCAGAGCCAATATGCCAAGACAACGAAGAATTTTTATTTCCGCTGGCTGAATATATTGTCACACACTAGCTGCTTTGCAATTTTTCTTGGTTGATACAGTGTTTCGGATTTAGGCTAAGTGATATGGGCATAGAGATTATACCATAGCTAGGGGAGCATGCAAGTGGCCAGACATGAGCATGTCTTCTTCAGCTGGTAATAAGACTAATAAAAATATACTGACATTTTTGCATCTTGAATTTCAACAAAACGTACATTCTTAGTTCCGCAAACGGAATTACATGAGCAATGGGTTGTAATTCTTGATTGCACATTTCAAAATTCTACTGTATTTTCGACTACATTCCAACTCAAACAATATTCTCCTTACTGCACTTAAAATGAAATGAAAGTGATATTCCAAAGCGTCTTTTTGATTTTTAAAATTGAAAGAGTTCGTATTTTCCTCACATTATGATTCCATACATTCCAAACAGAACCACACGTGCAGATGAATCAAGAATCGTTCTCCCTGCTCGAATCACAAACAAATGTCTTTTGCGTGGAATCGACACAGCTGATAAATTCAGGTCCATAATCATCGGTATTGAATAGAATCGACAAAAATTGCATTCATTCCAGACCAACTGGAAAAGTTGTTGCACTGCGCAATCATTCCTAATATGACTCTAAATTAAAATTAAAGTACACTAAAACGACGGGGTTTTTTTAAACATATGTTCGCGTACATTTAAGGTCAAATTTTGATAGTCGTGTTATGTGGGCATTAATATTGTTATTGTGTATTGATGAATCTGCGCTTATGTATTCATTTTCGAATTAAGCATAAATTCAATTGCTTTATTTCTTATAGTGTATTTTTATATATTTAAGCCTTAGACAGAATAAGAAAATGAATATTTAAAAATAAAAATGTTACTGCATTTGTATGGGAAAATATGAACTCGTTTTGTCCGAATGATAAAGCACTCCCACAGGTCGTGCAGGATCTATCTGGGGGAAAACAACTGGTTTGTATTGTCCCATACAAATTCAGTAATCTATAATGACTAAACCTATTAACTCTTAAGGAAGCATGAAAGGCAGGAACATATACATCAAAGCACTAAGCTTAAATTGAATTAAAAAACATGACATGCAAGATAACCCCAAAATACGCCTCAATACCCCTGCCGGAGACATGCACGCTGGAAGAAAAAGTTATACGTCGAAAAGAGAAGCAACTAAACGCAATATTTATCGAACATTCTGAATGAACTCCAATAGATTTGAATGTTATGATGTACCAAAATGACAATAATCAAGAGATGTCTTTGTGTGTGCATGTGTTTTAGATTTTGAACTGCAATTCAATATTTGTTTAAGAGAGAAGATTAAAGTCATTGCTGTTAGCGCAGGCTCATCTAATCTACATCAAAGTATAGAGAACACTTACATAAATAAGAAACTACCTTTAGCTTCAGCAACACGTTTCATTCAACTAGACAGTGAACAACTTCAGTATTAAGCTCAATCCAAAACGTTTATCATTAACTGCAATCTAGGACGTAGATGAATTGATGAACAATTGCCACACACCGATACCAAAGTGATCGGTAAGGCATGGTTCTACTAATGCGGTTACGAAGAAAAATTAACTTTAAGGCTTTTTAAAAATCTGACCAATATTATTTTATTTTCTAGTTCAGAGAATACATAAAGATAGTAATATAAGCTGCTGAATCGGGAAACATAACGAATAAATCACAAGTTTAATACGTATATAATTATTAAGGTCATGAAGATCATCGGCATATCTTAAGAAGTATTAAAAACGTCTGCAGGAGTCTATTTCTGATGTAACCAGTCTTCGATACAACGTTTATCATCCCTACACGGTGTATTAAAATCAGATGCTTCTATTGATAGGAAAACTTTATTTATTTATCGCCGTTAACATTTTATTGTTTTACGTTCAACTGTTTGGTTTCTTATCGCTCTTCAATACAAAACCTTTAACTACTTCTAAATGATGAAAGATATGACCGTTTGTATGGCGTTAAATAGCCTCATTGTGCTGGTGAGCCGTAAAACTCAACCAACCAACCAACAAACGAATTTTATCATTGGAGTTTATTTCGTGCTGGACAAAATGAATATCACTTTCCACAGTTGGTACGGGGATCTTGCCCGACTGGGAACACATGGATGAATTTTATCAGCATGTAGGTTTTGGATTACGGAGGCTCAATCACCAAAAGTAATTGAATTGGTAAGCGTAGTATCATTTACTGTAGTCTGTTCTTTGTCGTCAACAAAACAGCTCACAATATATATCCTTTAACATCTATCGAAAGTGGCATATAAAACTATTTTATTACAGTTACATACAACCCTATTTAGACTACTGTACAAAGGATAAAAACTTAGCAAAGCTGACACATTTTTTAGAAGAGCAATAAAGCAGGAAAATTTAGATCGTAAGTTAAAATTGTTACCTATCAAATATTGAATCTCTTTTTAAAAATTAATGTACAGGATATCCAAGAATAGTGCTTTTGAATGTTTACATACACTATTCCAGAATAGGCTACCTCATAATTCTCCCCACATACGATTCATGTCTACCAAACAATATATAATTCCCAAAATTAATAAGGAATTATTTTTAAAAAGGTTTCCCATGCTTTGGAACTTTACTCTGGAATAGTATTCCAGTTAAAATTAGAAATGCCCACTATTTCGTTCTTCTAATCCAGTATGTCCAGTGGCTTCAGATATGCAGCTAAAATAATTTTAAAAATATTCTTTGTGTGAGGGTATGAAGATAGATTAGTTCTCAGCTAATTGTGTAACCCTCTTTAAATAAAGTCAAATCGCATTCACTGACAGGTCGTAAAGATTATCATATACATATTATATGTCAAATTGTGCCCTGCTAAGATAAACATACGTTTCCTAGAATCGTTACTTTGTGCTTAATTGTAATACAAAGATACCATTAACGAACAATATAAAGTACAAAGTTCATGTACACTGTAGATAATGTTTTCCTACATATACAGTTATATGCTACGTCAAATGTTCTTCTTTGACTTAATATAGTGCTCACCAAATTAAATATCACCTTTCCGGAAGTGATTTTGCATGCTAGATCTTGGTTTTGGTATGAATGTAGCAAACGATGGCACCATAAGACTGGATTAAATTTGCCCTAGACCAAGAAATAATTTACCCAAGACACGGGGCATATCGCATGGCCGATGTTTATCAACGACTAAAATCAAAACTCTGCTAAAGATGGAGATGCATCTCCTCGATTTTGTTACATTTTGCCTATTTGTAATGAAATGAAACTATTAAAAAACATTATAAATTCCAAACTTCATCCCTACTGCAATTATCTCTTTTCCGACCGATTCGGTTATGTGCCAAGTCCAATTTTCTCATTGGAGTTTATTTCGTACTGGCCAGAATAAATGTCACTTTTCTACAGTTGCTACGAGGGAATATTCACGACTCATTCGTGTCATCTTTCATCAAACACTTGTTATGATATCATAATCAATCACGCTTTCCATAGAAACATTCATGTGAGACTGCCTTGATCTCCCTAACTACTAAATGGCTTCAAACACTTAACCAAGGTACAATAATAGGATCTAAATTTGTAGATTTCAGGAAGTTTTTGACATGGTGGATCATGAAATCCTTTTGAAGAAACTGAAAATATACTATTGTGATGAATACGCATTTATATGGTTTACTTCATACGTAAGTGAGAGAACACAACATATTTGCATGAATGATACTTTGAACCTGGAACAATTTGATGTGGTGTACGACAAGGCTCAATTGTAGGTCATTATTAATTATTTTATTCATTAAATACCTAACACTTGTAGGGAATCAATATCATTTAACGATCTCTATGCAGATGACACAACAATGTCAGACATCCAAAACACAAAACATGAACTCGAAATTTCCTTAAAGAATTCTTTAAACAAACTGGACAACAGGTGCACATGTAATGGCATAGTAGTTAACACTGGTACAATTAAAATATTACTTATATCAACATGGCAAAAAGGACATAACTGGATAGTGATTAACTATGTATGTCATGGAAGGATAGAAATGTTCAAATGGTCTGTCATGGTAGAGTACATGGTGTTACACAATAACCAATCATGTATTGAACATATCAAATATATCAGTAAAATGCATCAAGTCAAGCTTATGGCTTCTCAGTAGGATTAGATTCCTTCTCCCTGAAAGGCACAGAAAACTATTGTATCACAGTTACATACAACCCCATGCATACTACCGTAATAAAGTATGCGAAATTCAAATTATAAAAATGTAGCAAAAATGGCACATCTTTAAAAAGAGCATTTTTGCTAATATCAATGCAGAAAGAAAGCATGAAAATTTAGATAGTAAGATAAAAACGTTACCTATCTAATATTGAATCATTTTTATCGAAACCACATTACTGTACAGGATATCCAATAATAGTGCTCCTGAATGTTTACAATCACTATTCCAGAATAGGCTGCCTGATAATTCTCCCCACATGCGATTCACGTTTACCAAACAGTAATAAAAGTTCACAAAATAAATAAGGAATTATTTTTATAAATTTTCAATGCTATGGAACTTTACTCCGGAATAGTTTTCCAGTTGAAATAAGAAATGCCAACTCTATTTCCTTCTTCTAACCCAGTATGTCCAGTGGCTCCAGAGATGCAGCTAAAATAAATAAATTCCTTTGTATAGATAGATTAGTTCTCAACTAAATATGTAACCCTATTTAAATAAAGTTTAGTTCTTAGCTAACTGTGTAACCCTCTATAAATAAAGTCAAATCGCATTCACTGACAGGTCTTAAAGATTATCATATACATATTATATGTCAAATTGTGCTCTGTTAAAGATAAATATACATTTCCTCGAATTCCTGCCTTGTGCTTATTTGTAATGTAAAAACACAATTAACGAACATTATAAAGTACAAAGTTCTTGTGCGCTGTAGGTAATGTTTTCCTACTTATGCAGTTATATGCCACGTCAACTGATAGGTCTTAAAGATTATTATATACATATTATGTGTCAAATTGTGTTCTGTTCCCCTCATCCTTTAAATGGAAAGGAATATTCGCAGTCCTCAATATTTCCTTTAATACCAAATGCGTTTATCCTTTAAGATCCATCGATAGTGGCATATCGCATTCACTGACATGTCTTAAAGATTCTCATATACACATTATATGTCAAATTATGTTCTGCTAAAATAAATTTAAGATTAATATGCATAATATACAGGACTCACGTTGTCTTTAACCAAGCACCTGCTGTGAAACCCTAATCAATCATACTTTCCACAGAAACATTCCTGAGGCTTCCTTGTTCCAGTGATTGTGAAATTCTGAATTACAACATTAACAGTTCCAGTTAATCAGTCAAAAGGACCATATATATATATATATATATATATATATATATATATATATATATATATATATATATATATATATATATATATATATATATATATATGTATAGGGTGTGAACTGTTAATATTTACAGCATGATCAAAGGTTCAGGTTTCCAAAATCTATTGAAGCTTTCGTCTTACATATGCTGACACAAAGATATCTCCAGCTTGTTTTTGCATGAGGTCAAAGGCATAGATTCCACCTTTAATTATTTTGTTACATCTTCTCCACGTAATGCAGTAAAAAGTAGTACCAATCGGGATCATAAAAAAGTTAAAAGTTGTGTGGCACAACTGACAAAACGACAATTATATGAAATTCCTAAACTGTCCAAGAGAGAAAACAGGGTCGCATTTTCCCATGTTTAGGAACCAATTACCGTTAAATCTCAGACAATCAACAGTTATATAGTTAACTGCTACAGCCATGCTCATTACAATGGTCAGGAATAAAAATGAGAACTTACATTCAGTTGTGTGTGTGTGTGTGTGTGTGTGTGTGTGTGTGTGTGTGTGTGTGTGTGTGTGTAATTTTATTATCCAAAAAAGGTAACATTAAAAAGTTCATAAAAATCACTGGTGTAGATACATCACAGCCTTCAATGGCAATGTGGGGAGTGTTGAAACATAATTAAACGAGCATAGTAGATAATGGATTATTTGCATTAAATACTGACTGGGATACACACTATAAAACATCATTCTTCTTCAGATATCGAAACAATATGTCATAAATATTGTGTTGGACATCTTACACACTAGGACCAGAAATATTTATTATAGGCATCCCCATCCACTCCAGTTAGAATGGCATGATTTGTAATCTCCACCACTCAGCCTACCACAGCTTTATTGCTCTTTAAACAAAAAGGATGAGATATAGGAAAACAAACATAAACCCACTCAAGAGCAGTTACTCTGAAAGTTATTAAAACCTATTTGTTATATCTCTATACCTCTGGTCAGTCCACTGTGCAAGCAAATGTCAGTGTATAGCAGACAAATTGCTACTATATATATATATATATATATATATATATATATATATATATATATATATATATATATATATATATATATATATATATATATATATATATATATATAATAACCAGTGTTTCCCTTTACGCACAGTTCTGCGTCAGGGTCGCACACTGGAGAAAATTGACGCACATAAATTTTTGCTGTACGTTTTTTTGACGCAAAGGATTTGCAAAATATAATCACGATTTATTTAATATCCAACGCGTTGCATTAGAGATGGCATCGTGTATACCTCGATAATACATCATTAGGGATGGCATCGTGAATACTTCTTCCGGTTTCCTGTTTCGTATGCTCTGTGTTGCACACTTTAATACTGAACATACAGAGCAGAGAACCAGACTACCATTAGGCAATATTATGACAGAGTAGCTGTCCCTGATCTCGCGAGCTCTCACGCGATTCTATCGAGTTCAGCAAGATGTCCGGATGTTTAACCTCAATTTTTGTTGCACTAAAATGTGATCTCGAGATGAAAACAGCGTGCACTAAGAATCATTAGCGAAAAAATTGAAAGAAGCAGAACACGAAAGAGTAAATGTGGATCTGACTCTAATGAAAAACGGATAAAATATTCTCTTGACTAGAATAAGGCACGTCCAAGGCATTGGGATTACCGGTGTGACTTCGTGAATGCGAAGACTACACAAGTGAATAATCCTTTCGTGACATCGTTTGAGAATTTTAAAAATCTGCCAATGATCACCACAAGATATCTTTTGAACACATTATTACCTAAGATATTCTTTCAGAAGAAATAAATAAGTAAACTTGCAGAGAAAAATTCATTATTTGGATTATTCATGGGTTTGTTGAAGATTTTGTTTACTTTGCTGTAACGAAAGAAAGATCTAAAAGTTCAAGTGAAACTTGTTAGAAAGAAGATGAATCATTGCCCTCTGAATTTTGGATAAATGTGTTTTAGGAATATGTACAATGAAACCGATGATAGTACACATTTTATGATAAGCAGTAAATTAAATGTTGTTTTGTTAATAAGATATATATGGAGTTTTGTATTGGCTTATATGTAATGTGTTGGTCTATAATATTGCTGCAAAAATTAAAGAGACTGTTAAAAATACGACTTTAAACTAAAAGGAAAATTAACTAATACAAATATCCTTTGAATGAAAATGCATTTGTGTTAATTGTTTATTTATGAGAGAGAGAGAGAGAGAGAGAGAGAGAGAGAGAGAGAGAGAGAGAGAGAGAGAGAGAGAGAGAGAGAGAGAGAGAATATGCTGTGCAAATTGCAATATCTTATTTCAGCTGAAAAAGTATGGATTAGATGAAAATTTGTCGGTACATTTTTGACCCCCACATTTTTTATTTGACCCCCAGTTCTGACACCAAGGGGTTTTTTGGATCCTCAGTTTTACACTCTTGGTGGATACACTGATAATAACCGTGAAGTCATAGTGTAAGAGATATTAGATTTTTTTATAAAGGATTGTAAACAAAACATCAAATATTTCAGGAAAATATTGATAAATATTGGGACGAAATAAATTTTATACAATTTATTAAAGTGTACAAATTAAATTTTGACAACTCAACAAAACAATCAAAGAACTAAATGAGAAAAATTTCAAGGTTCAAATGGAATACTGCAGAATTCTACCACAAATTTCAAACCCCCATCTAATAGCAGTATTAAAAATTGTATGCATTAGTATCTTCCTCCAGCCAAAAAGGATAAAAAAGGAATAATAACTGTACTTTATAAAGGGAAAGGGGATATACCAGAATTGTAAGCCAATACCACTAGTAAATTCTGACTGTACAATAATAAATGAAAAAGTAGCAAGCAGCATGTAGGAGGCCTGAAGTGGTCGAGTTGTCTTTACTGATCATTGCAGACATCGTAGGGATATGAATTAATGATTAAGAGCTATGTAAAAAAAATTATAAAGAAAAACACAAACACACTTGTTGCCATAGTCTAAGGCTCGGCCGTTGTGATTATGTGAGAAAGCTTGTCAGTATTTTACTTTTGGGTCGGTGGTTCTCATCGGGCTTTTCCCGAGTTCTTCCTCAACAAGTCATACTGGCCGCAATGTATAGCCTATCATGTGCTGAAGAATGGTGCTAAACCTACAGTAACAACAACAATAAAAACAGTAACTAGCACAAAAGGAGTTAAAATGTGTGAAAAATGTATTTACTGAGAGCTTTGGAGCTGAAGGTAGAAATATAAAAAAATACACTAACGATTTAAACTGTCAGAGATTTTCTACAAATCAAATCGAAATTCAATGATTCTTTACAACCAAGAGAAACCCTTCGACAGGATAAAACATATGTACGTAGACACAAACTTACGTAAACAGATTAAAGAATATACAATTGGACACTGTGATAACGTGCGGAAAACTTTCACTACTTGAACGTCGTTTTTCTCACAACTAAAAACAATAATGATATAATGATGTACGACAATGCGATATATATATATATATATATATATATATATATATATATATATATATATATATATATATATATATATATATATATGCATGCGTACATGTATGCATGTACGTACGTACGTATGTATGTACGCGTGTGTGTGTTTGTGTGTGTGTGATGGAAAACACGAGATGTAAAGAAAACAAATAACATGGATATATAAACGACACTAGAAAAAGATGGAAAAAACCTAATAAGTAGTTCTGGTTCTATATAATCACAAAAACCGAGTAATCATGGCTACCTGAAACGGGAGAAGAGAGATATAGCCACTGGGAAGGAGATGGTTAGAGATCTCTCCCACTAGGAGAAACGTGTCATACAATGCGGCTAATCCCGTGTCCTCACAAATTGAAAATCTCTACTCCCAGTAAGAGGAAGCCTAGAATACTGAGTAGTAGATCAACCTAACAAAAAAAGGGTTGTAGTAACCATACATAGACTAGTGAAACAGATACATACACTAACACATAAAACATGGGTTACGTTCCTTGTGTAAGAGACAACAAATGTCATGCTATCATGTATCATGACCCATAGGATGCAGTCAGACTCACATAAAGGTTTACGAAAATTAGGGCATAAAAAAACATCAGCAGATCAAAGAATGAAACAAAAATATATAACGGGAAAACAAAAATAAAGTTACAAACAAGTGCGAGTCCCATCCATTTTTATAAGAAGGCAAACATACATACTCTCAGCAACAAAAGCATCGCTAATTTCCGTTTTTCTTTCCGTTTATCTGAAAGGGACACAAGTATAAATTACAGATACGTGCATTGGGATGCGCACGTACGTTTGTACATAAAACATAAAAATAGGTTGAATGATTGTATCGTTTGATTGAATGCTCGAATGAATTGTTAATATGACCAACCAATCGCATTAAAATCAGGATCTCCACTGTCCTAGGTGAAGATCTGACAGCAAACGACTCATGGTCACTTTCCGGTGATCTATGAATTAGTCAATGAAAATGCAGCTTTCAAAAACCTGAAAATCAAATCGTTCGGAACACATTAATGTGCTTCGGCCAAACTGCTAAGTCTCCCAAAAGCAAAACAATACAAGACTTCAACTGATTGGGTGATAAAATTAGCGGTTACAATATTAACATAGGTCACTAGAACAATAACCCCTAAACGATCACTGTCTGATCTATATGGTGGACAGTGTATATCTGTTTTTAGTCCGATTTTATGGCCAACTGAAATAATGAACCACGTCAAAACACAAATATAGGCGCATATTTCTACAATTGATATAACGAACCAGATCAAAGCATAAACACTGGCGCACGATTCAATACAATAAAGAAAGACGCATTGTACAGATAGATACACAAAAATGCATAGGTAGTTTCGAGTCAAGGAAAATAACTAGTATAGCACAGAGATGTGTTGAGCAGTAGAGTTCTTTCCCCTGTCTGAAAAAATAAAATAAAAAATGCGTCAATTGTATATTATCTATAATCTCTTTTGAGGTTCCAAAATATTTTTGAGAACTACAGAGAGAATGGAATCTAAAAGAAGCAAGATATGTAAAAGCTCGATAAAGAAATTTATGAATATCGATGTGCAGACGCCGACGAAGAATCAAAACAGTTCCAACCGTGTGTGTGTGTGTGTGTGTGTGTGTGTGTGTGGTTTGGTTCTAGTGGGTGGAAAGAACCAGTTTTATATGGCGTAGGAATTTGTAGAGGACGTCACGCCAAACGTTCTTTTTTTAAAAAAAATGGGATAAATATAGTCTCAATAATATTTTTAATTTTATTTGTTTCAAATAACAGTAATGATTAATCGTGTGAATCATATCTGGGATTCTCTGGAATCTTTTTGGAGATATATATGTTTTAATAATGCAAACGCATTATCATGATTAAACATTTTCTGGCGGCTTTGTAACGTCATAAGTCAGGATCAATGTGTAGTTGTTGTAATCGGTATCTCTTTGTGTTTTAGGTAAAGGCCACCGGATGGACAGCGCACTTTACTTCAATTGCCTGGGTACTAAATAACCTACTAGTGTTGCCTTGCATTAAAGCCCCAAATAAAATGAATGGCCATTAGTTTTGATGTGTCTTTGCGTTGGTTTATGTGATATTACGGGCGTCGATAACTGTTGTTCGGAAAGTGCTGCCGACGGCCTTGATCTTAGCTTGTGCGCGGTCTCGTTGAGCTGCCGTCATGTGCGTTAAGGTAACCCGAACCTGTGTATATGTTTTCATTAAATAGAGGGTAGTGTAATCCCGACAGTCTTACTTCTCCTATTTCTGATTTTGTAACACTCTAGTGTTATTTAGGTGAGCAGTCCGGTAGCAAAATGCGACTCGTTTAACAAAAGACGACTCGAAATATAGGACACCTCAGTAATCATTCATAGTTAGGGTTGAGACATCTTGAAAATAACTTTGGATTTCGTTATTTATCCTCATAAATAGAATTTAAATCTCAGCTGGAAAGTCGGAAGTACATTTATGAAACAGTTCGATAATAGCGGCATACATGTTTGTATAGCACTCATCTCATTGATTGCTTGGTTGATCAATATCTGAGATAATTACAGGGCAGCACACTTGAACATAATCTTAAACCTACGGTATGTACTCTTGCATTTACGTACCCGTTTTAGCTTTGTTATATTTTAGTGATTGTTTGTTCGTTGTGTGGAGTCAGTGTTGGAACGATAGATCTTAAACAGACTAATTAGCAAATTCCAAGAAACAGAAGACACGATGTACAGCATTTATAAGACTGTGGTAGTATGGGATTAATTTCGTAACTGAATCATCCTTAATTTATTGCTTGTGTGTGTGTACGTGTGTGTGTGCGTGTGTGTGTGTGTCATGGCTTTTTAAAGTAGCTTTAACACATTCAGTCATATTGCTAAGATGTAAGCAGTTCGTCAGTTTATAGGTGGTGTCCAGCACTGAGGCATCATGCCGTAGACATATTGCTGTCCCACCCAGTCATATTATCCTGATACCAGGCCGACCAGTAACACTAACCTCTTAATATTGCGCGCTAAGCAAAGCATCTAATAGTGCCATTTTTATAAATCTTTGGTATGACTTGCCGGTATTTGAACCAGCGACCTGCGGCATACGAGGCGAACGCTGTAACCACTTACGGCACCAGAGCGGTCCCTTAATTTATTAACACAAGGATGTCTCGATATATACTAATGAATAAGTGTTTAGAAATTTGAAATTTTGCAAAGAAAAGATTTTCCTTATTAGGAGTTTGAGTTGTGTTTTGCGGTGCATTACTTAAAGTATCAATCTTCTGCTTGGAAAGCTTACTGACGGGTCATACAAATGAAGCAGGAATGCCAAGTGTAAAATTACAACTTTGTGATTGTTTTGATATTTAAAATTAGTGATATTTAAAATTATAGAAACAGTAGGTGTAGCATTTATCCCTTTAATAAACCTTCAGTTGAAACTGACTGGTGTTTTAAGATCTTAAGTAATGGCGGAAATTTGGACCTCAATCGAAAGGCACGCAAACATTTCATTATCGTATATGCTCAATACGAATGAGTCACAAAAAATAAAAGCACCCCGAAAAGGATCCAATATAAAATTTGTATGTGCAGCTATATCATATATATTCAGTGAGTGCATGCAAACATGTGACGATCTATATGGTTGTGGTGGAGTGGTCTAAATATTCTATTTAAACTATTATAGAAGTCCCACCCGGGCTCCATTTCGTTGGAAATTAAGTAAAAATAGATGTAAAGCTCAGAGCCTCCAGTCAGCTATGCCGACGATTAGATGGTTAAATTTACAAAAAAGGTTTACATTCAATGAATAACAATTTAATAACAGTTCACTAATCAAACAACTAATATTTATAATTATACTATTTTCGCTCGACCCTTTAATAGGGCTTTTACATAACTTGATTAGCAGTGTGAGATTAATTTCCACCTGTCCTTGTATTTTTACTTATCTGTTGTATCCTTTCTCTCTCTCTTATTTACCCCAATTCCTTCTCCTCCTCTCCTCCCCGACCTTTCTCCAAATTCCTTCTCCTCCACTTACTCGACTTTCTCTTTACTCCTTCTGCTCCTTCTCCACATTCCCCCCACCACCACCACTACACTCCTGTCGACTTCGACTGTCTCAGCTCTAGCCTCAATTCCGTCTCCAACAATTGAAGACTTGGAACCCATTGGAACCAGAAGTTCTCTGACTCTACAAAGTTTCCTGTGGAAAAAAAAGGAAAAACACAAGGACTGTACAATATTTTTCCTTAGCTCTCTCATCTCACACTACGCACAGCCTATCAAAACAGAAAACGGCTATTAAATTTCTTCGGTCACACATTCGTTCACATCAAGAAACCCATGCGTTCTTGTATGGTAAAACAAACGTCAAAATATAGCACGGTATCAATTGCTTGCTATAGATACATCAATAAATTCCGTCACATCAGTACATATTTCTAATCCCGTTATACTAAACAATTTCGAACAAATTAGACGCATTTCTTTACCTAACAACTCATACAAAAGACGGAAAATTCAAATAGTCATGCTCTAATATATGCATACGTCCATAGTAACTAGTCTGACATACTTCAACCATGTTTCCAAATTGACAATTCAAGCATGTGTAGATTCTAACATAACAAATTAATAAATGCACCGGTTTGCTACGAAGTAACCTAATAAGGAATTACAAAATTAATTCTGACCAAAAGTTAACAATCTACATAATTCCGTCTCGCATCTAATAATTTTATACTTAAGGCTCAGGCCCATTTCTCAAATACGCTTGTAAATGAAACACTACAAAGGCAATTCTTCATACTAAACGATCCTAGTAATTAAGGGTACATACATACTACGAATAACTACAATTATGATGATGCAATATTCTGCAAAAATCGAGCAAATAACTTACTGACCTTTTCAAAGCATTGTCTTTCCTTAGAATTTACCTCTAAGTTTTTCCATCAGATTATAAGTGGCTTCTTTATTGCAGTAAATTCTAATGATCTGCAATCCTTCTGGGCGAATACTAAATTATCCTTAATATTTCGGAAAGTATCATTCGGGTCTAAATTGTAATCACGCACTCTTTATCAATCTCGATTGGATATCGCTGTGAACCGATCTAATCAAACGTAGCGGACAATGTCCCGCTCGCAGTCTGTCAACGTGAGGACGGATAAAAACACGCCCCATTCACCCCGTGGACTTTCCTTTTGATCCTTGAGCTAACCTTTAACCCATAGGTGTGATAATGGCAAGCCTTTGTTAAGTGACACGGCCAGTCGCCTTTGTCTACTGAAGTTTCCGGTCTATGGCTGGTCGTGATAACTTTGTTTAAGAGTTCAACACTAACTCCGTCTCAATTTTTAGAGATCAAAGAAAAGCAGTGGCAATATTTCCGAGGCAGGTAGATTATAGCGTATACATGACTTTATAGCTGGGGATAAGCAACGTGACACAAACACTAACCACGTCAATGACTACCACACACACACGCACACACATGCTAAAAATGGTTTCCTTCTTCAACATACCCTACTACCCATAATAGCCTATATTATGACACAGTATAATGCAGCTGTCTACGGTCCAAACAAGTTGCTCCAATAAATAAGTTCTTCATAATCAACTTCATTAGTGAAGGCGAAAAAAGTAAATCCAATATATTATGCCACATAAATACACAGTACCGAAAACAGAATGCAAAAGGGGAGTTATCCAAACAAATTTACGAACTTTTTTCAAATGGATTTTAAAAAAACACTATTTTTATTCTGAGGTGGACACTGTGCAAACGTCACCAATATTCTTCTTTGGGCGGCAGGATCGGGGGGGGGACGTAGTTAGAGCCAATAAATAATCCAAAATAATGAAACATTGTGTGTGTGTGTGTGTGTGTGTGTGTGTGTGTGTTTGAGGGAGAAAGATTTGTAAAGTACCTTTAAAAAGTTTTCAGTCATATCGCTACGACGTCTGCAATGCGGCAGTTAATCATGATGTCTAGCGCTGGGGCATCATGCCAAAGACATATCTCACAGTCACATTATTCTAACACCAGGTGGGCCAGTCTTAACACTAACCTCTTAATGATGAGCCTAGCGAGAGAGCTGCTAGTACCATTTTAAAAAAAATAGTCTTTGGTACGACTTGGTTGGGTTACGAACTCATGACCCCCCACATTCGAGGCGGACGCTCTAACCAATTAAGACACCGGAACAGTAGTTCCAGGCAGTGACTGGAATGTGATGTAGTCACAAAAGTAGACTTAAAAGATACATAAGGCCAGTTTATTACAGCAGATGAAGTACGCAGTAAGAATGGCCTCAGTATTGCAGTTGAAAAAGCTTAAGTCCAACAAGAATAGGAGGCTGCCGCCTTATAACGATTCTCTATCAACAGTGTTAGGTGCCAGAGGCAGTAGAGCGTTTAAGAGACTTTTGCACGTTGACTCCCCTCCAGCTACGAACGCAGGACAAAACACATTTTTCAGTAAAATGTGTTTTTCCAAGAATACATACCCGATCATATTAACGTTAAGATTATAATTCTGTCATATCCTGAATAAAGCCTTACTAAAAAATATGCAAGTACGTCTTTTACTGTCTTTGTCACATAGATAATCATTTTCGCCCATTTCTCCCCTTTGCTTCACCAAATGTCGATGGTGTTAAAGCTGAACGATATACATAATCAAACAACGATACTCGCACATCGGAGTGCCAAGATAGTTATAAGGAATGTGAGAGGGTAGATATTCTTGGAGAACATGCTGAAACATTTGCGTTCTCCTTCGAATAAATTACCTGATCACATTAACAACAATCGTATACATAATAGGAGGAGAGAAGACTGAATATCTTATCTATACCAAGGGATTCCTACTAGTGAATATAAATGCTGGATTCCTTATGCGAACGATAACCTGCTCTAATAACACAAAAACAATACAGCCTACAGTTACGCGATCTGTGACCCCTATATTATGTTAAGATGATTATTGAATTCATCTTACCAACAAAATTTCACTGACGATTACAGCAAAGCTAAGAAACCGTGCTGATTTTAAGAGGGTGTGGTGGTCATCCGATGAGCTGCACATGACCCAATAGATTCAAATGTTCCATAGAACGTGATGCTCGAACAGATCGCTCTGATTTCAGAACGGAAATCTTTATGAGGCGACTCAGATCTGTTGCCACTTAAGAGTACAATGAACAAAAAACCCACTTTAGCCATGAAGATAAGGTTGCGCAGTGATAGTTTGCTTTCCGGCCTTTACCGGGAGAAAATGTCGTGGTGCGCTTGTGGCACAACTCGTCTCTGTGCGCTTGATATTCTGCTTGAGTGCGAACAGGGTCATACATGGCTACGACCCTAAACGTGTCTACCGAAAACAGGTGGCGTATGATGACTCGAATTGTCCACTGACGGCAACCTATTTTTGGCCTTAAAGCCCGATTGCTTCATGAGAGCCACTAAACCATCCGATCTAAACTGAAGATGGTTTTGGTCATGTAATTCGCTAAGCGGCATGCCATAGGTAAATCTATTAGAAAGTATGTTTTATATGATAAAGCAATGTTCGGGTTAAAGGTTCGAGTTTATTTATATCGAACCATGTTAATGCCCAGGACAGATTCCAGTTTGGAATCCGGGTGGGGGAATTTGGTCTATCCAAATCAAAATTGGTTAGTAGGTCCTTATAGTGACCTATATCTCTTGAGCTATGATGCTTGACTGAGTCAGATATCGATGAGGGGTAACTTTTGATGGTAAATGAAGTCAACATTTTTTCCTCGTAGAGCGAAAGAAATAAGCCAGTTAGTTGAAGGATAGAGACACTCAAAATAACGACGTTATTGGCTTGGCATCAATCCCATAAAAACGTCACTTTCACTCCTAAGTCTTCAGAAGGGAGAGCCTCTTAATTTCAAGATTCTCTCCACAGTCAAAGATCTAAAATCATTCTTTAATAAGGCTGTCATGGCATAACCCAGAATTGAATGCAAAAACCATCTGGGAAGGGATTGAACACATAATGTGGCATGGTTATTTTTTTTAAAAATCGTCCTAGGCATATCTATTTCTAGACCGAGTAGATCCTTGCCCCAGGACGTGTCCCATCTGAGCCATATTGCATGTCTGGCCCCTTAATTAATTAATTATTTTCGATAACAATACCTAGAATGGGTAGGCAAATGTCCATACAACTCCCAACTGATTGACAGAGATTGCAATTGCAACCGTATAGAGGCAACTGGTAAGCTCTTTAAGGATAATAGGCGTGATATGACAACAATGAGAGTTACGAGGCTTGCAAGAGGAGATCCTTAATTTCTTCCTTCCAACCTTATAAGGGTACCTTCTGGTATTAGACTGAGATCTTAGCTAGGCCTGCGTCGTAAAGTATCACTTTTCCTTTGCTCGTCTGTCATCCCTCCGCTGTGGTAAATTGGTCATTAAAGACTGTGGGTAGCAAATTCTTCACGCTTACCCTTAAAGATCAATGGCGAATCAAATGGCATTATCAGTAATTCTAAAGCATGACGTGGCTTGCGCGACTTTGAACGCAGACATGCATCGGCTGAGATTTGCAGAGGCAATTAGTACATTCGTCATTTAATTGTTAGCTATCTTGCTAATCACTCATGACATTCGATCCGTTGCCTTACAGGCATGTTCATTGTACAATTTGTTTGCAAGTTGAAAAAATAGCAATTGAGGCCAAATCTAACACTGATGTTGTGACCGCAACATTTATAACCAACTTCAATATTGCATGAAAACAATCATGTCCGATTAGTAAAACTTAGGGATAGATATTATACCATAGCTACATTCTTTTCTAGAGCTAAGAGTTTGGTATGGAGGGCATTGGAATGAGTTATAAAAGTGCGATGTAAATGTCTGATTTTGTAATTTGTCGGACATTGTATTGGACGACTTTATCTAGTATGAATTTATGGAGTTTTTCGTCAAATGCCCCATAATAATAAATAATAATAATAATAATAATAATAATAATAATAATAATGATGATAATGATAATAATAATAATTATAATAATAATAATAATAATAATAATAATAATAATAATAATAATAATAATAATAATAATAATAAATAATAATAATAATAATAATAATAATAATAATAATAATAATAATAATAATAATAATAATAATAATAATAATAATAATAATAATAATAATAATAATAATAATAATAATAATAATAATAATAATAGGACACACTTTTTGAGTAAAAGAATTAAGATTGAAATTTTCTTTAAATTGTCTTAAAATTCATTTTCTTTACATTATATTGAAAGTAATTTTCCACTAAAATATACTGAATAGTTTTATTTATTTCTGTATTTCAACTGTATACTGTCTTAATAAAGATTGCGCTTTTACAAGCAGGTCCAAAACTCCTGTGTTCTATAGAATATTTTTCTCTTGCATCCAGAAATTAGCACAGTTTAAACTCGGTTTGTTGAACAAGCAAATTCCTAAAATTACCCTTGACTGAGTAAACTAAAAGATTCACGCCTTTCATACCAAGAATTAGCTGATGCGGCAGAAGTGTTCCATCCGATGACGCACACAGACGCAAAACAGAACCAGTGAGAAAGGACGTGAGCTTCATTCAGATTCAAAGTGAACAAACACAAAGTACCTAGACGAATGTCTATATTTGACCATGGTCATGCGTTCAAATTAAGAGCAAGTTTCCAAAATTAAGTTTGTTCTTCGAAAATCATAGGAATCTGTCTTTTTACAGCGACTCCGTTACGTCTTGCATCGCCTTTAATTCCCCAAGATGTCGCATCTAAACCGTTATGAGTGTCACCTATTTAAAAAAAAGTTAGAAGTCTTTTCTTCTCTTCCTCTTTTTAACCATAGGCAAGATATTTCTACATTTATCAAAATAGATGAAACCTGGAAGTAAAAAAAGAGTATTTGCTACTCATAGCAAGAAATTAGAAGAAGGTCTTGAGAAAAATCTTTTAATAATAATAATAATAATAATAATAATAATAATAATAATAATAATAATAATAATAATAATAATAATAATAATAATAATAATAATAATAATAATAATAATTGTTACAACGATATTATTTAATATTTTATTGCCAAACTTTATAATGTATTCATAGCAGTTTAGCACATAATAAATCTAATGGATTTTGCATTGATGTAATTTCCTTATCAATAATCAGTCTAATTAAAATGCTTGTCTAATTAAGTGGAATGTAAAACATTTCGGGGCAAATCACTATTCAGATCATGTATTGCAACTTTAATCACACTTTGTATGAAAACTGCGTATGACTCATCCATAAAACATAAACCTTTCTTAAATATATTTTGATTTTCATTTTACAACAATGTTATTGCTTGCATTTGTCAAGAAAAAATAATTAATTATTGCAACCTGTCGACGGTCTCTTCATTTTCAATAATTATTATTTTTTTGCGTGAAACAATACAAGGCGTACCTTGTCACAAAAGAATTACATTCACTGCATAAAAATAAAGCTTTAGAAATAAATTGGTAAAACTGAAAAAGGGTGCGAAAGGTAAGGATATGAAAAGAAAAATGATTTGTGAATAAGAACACTGGAAAGTATAAACGTTGTTAGAAATGTAAATCATGAAAATAGTTTTGTTTCCAAAATTTAGACCTGCGTTTGTTTTAAAATAATTATTAAAATAATTTTTTTCAGAAGACGACTAATCAGTGCTTCTATCTAAATAAATGAGAGGCCGTAACAAAAATTGCCATGATGGACCAAAATAATTAATTCTTTATTGTAACTAATTGGCCTTTTTAAGAGAAAATGAGTAGAATTTTCCGACCTAGAGCAGCAAAAACTGGAAGATTTGTTTCAAGATTGGATCGTAATACGGTATGCATTTGTATCAAGGTTTAGTTGAGATACAATATAATATTATATTGCCCTTGGTAAAATTAGGTGTGCCTTACCTACCGGTTATATTTTCATATACGATTTTTAAATATGCTTAAACATCTGCTAAGAGCGGATAATTTCAACATCGAAATGAGCAAGGAAACAAAAAGACAAACGTAATAGTTCCTACTCACATATATTTTTTGTTACTGAATGACTATCTCTAAAAGAATACAATGGATATTATTTGAACTGAATATAGAAGAATTGCTTGCAAATACGAGCGAACTTTAATATGCTTTATTGTGCAAACTATATAGTTTTCTCACTGAACCAAGGCTCCCGATCCCGTTTATGAATGCACAGTAAAACAATCCCAACATGCACCGGTAGACCTGCCATAAGTATAATTCATTCGAGTTCAACTCTTTCTTACTGAATTGAATATTTTTGAGGTTATCCTAATCAGATCACGTCAGTTATTTTTATGAGACAAAATTATGCATCGGAAGTATGTCAGCGCCATAATTTACAGAAAAATCACACCTGAAATCTCTTTTAAAATACAAAACAACTCGCAATGTATTCTGACTACGTCGGCTATTTCTACTATTTGATTGACCAAATCAGTGACCGAAAAGATGCAATAAAAATAATAATCGGTGCTTTCTCAACTTCTCGTTGTTTCCTAAATAGCCAGTGTGCTTCCAATGACAACTTATATGGATATTTTGGGCTTCTTTCGGGATACATTAGAGATTTCATCCGCATGATTGGCCTCGAAGTTGTGAATGAGGTTATTCCATACTTCCGGTAGCGCACTAACAGAGGCGGGGAAAGGTGCGGCGGACGGCGAGGTTGCCCCGGTCACCAGATATCTTATAGTGCTAAAGCCACTGGTGGTTAGTACGGTTAATGTTTGAGAGATTCATTGAAATGGCAGATATTGTAAGTATATTATTAAAAATATAACAATGATCAAAATTATCTTCTTTTACAGATTTTTCTTTCAGAGAGAGAGAGAGAGAGAGGGGGATGGAGGGAGGGAGAGAGAGAGGAAGGAGACGCATATGACATTCAACATTACAAAAGTATATTTTATTTTTTCCAAATAAATGTCGTTTTTGTAAAACTTGGACTAGTTGATCAAATTTAACTGATAAACGTGTTATGTCTCCGGTCTTCGTGAAAAACGTGGCAGCTAAATATGACAAGTTATTTGGATAGTACAGAGTACGCTTAAATGCGGAAACGTTGCAAAACATGGGAAGATGGTCATGTCGATATTCTGTCAATTTAAAATGATGAAATTTATACTCATCTTGATGTCCATCCTTTAGTTCACACTTGTCTGTTTTAGAGAAACATGCAAATAATATACAGTTCGAAAATTACTCCTAGGCAAATAATGCGAAAAAAAAATAATTTTTATCTAAGCTGCAAACACACATGCTGTTATTTGGTGATAATTTATTTTATTCCTGCCCAGATCATAACTTATTAAGCAATTATTCGAATTGTATGTATTTCCGATTTGCGATTTATGAATTATCATCTTTTGTTTGTCATATTAACTGTGTTCGTTCTAGGCAACAGTTCTTGGCCAATCCAGAATATTATTATCAATATCAAGCATTTACATTATAAGCGTCAAGTTCGAATTTAGTTTTGTTCAAATTTTTCCCTTCATTGGCGAGCTTATGTGAGAAATCGTTCATTGTTTATGAAATATTTCAAGCCAAAATTAAAGTACAAGGGTCTGTGATTTTCTGCTTAATTTTACAGACTGAGTGAAATTTTACATTTTATTTTTATAATTACATGCCATTAGAACACTATCTAGGGTGTATCGTAATTTACAGATACGATATAATTGTAGATAAGACTTCATTTTTGTCTCGCCCTTTCCTGAGAAAATTATAAGACACAGGGTGTACATTGTTATCAGGCATCGGCGTCTGCGTCGGCGTCGGCGTCGGCGTCAAATCAATGTCTTTTGCAAGCCCATAATTCCTAAAATTACCCCTGTAAAGGCGAAACACCACTTTCCACAGACACCCCCTATAATCCCACCCTTCTCCATTCTCCTATCCTCCCAACTTTTTTTTAACGCTGATAGGTAAAAGTCAGCTATATGCAAAACTCACTAAAAGTGGAATAAAACTTCTAATGATTTTTTTCAGACACAAATATTTGAATATAGTCTAAAGTATATGACCGACTTTCTATATTCAGCCATATTTGGTGAAAGTCTTCGTCTTGACATGTAACACTCAGAAATGGAAAATTCAAAGCTTCTTCATGAATGAGTTCTCAATCCCAACAAGCAATGCTCTTTAGAAATATATTTTTTTAGAAGTATAAAATGTGCATCTATATTTAATTTACAGCTGAGGTCATTCGTGTTTCGTTAAGGGCATCTGGCATCATATATTCTTTTTTAATTTGATTTTCTATTGCTTTCATCTCTTCTGTATGTTTTCTTGTCAACCATTTTTCATATGCTGCTTCCATCTCTGCCCTTTTAGCTGCATTATCCACTTTTCTGCCCTCTTTGTCGGTGTCCTTGAAGTTGCTAAAATAACCTGCCTCTTTTTTCTTACTAAGCCATACACGAAAAGGTACTGCAGAGCTGCTTTGTCCCAATTTTTTCTGGGTTTCGATCTCTTCTTGAGCCTTCTGGATAACTTGTTGCCGTCTGTGTTCATCAAGTTCTCTGATTTGTAACTTTTCTTTCCAGTCCTCGAAGGAAAACACATTGCGTGCTTTGAAATTTTCCTCCTCAATTCGTTTCAGCTCTTCAAGATTCGCTTTCAGAATTTGATCAATAAGTAATTGCTTTTCAGACGTATGGTCCATCCATTCTTCGTAAGTTTGGGCACTCAGAAGCAATTTCTGCCTCTTTTGTTCCAGTTTTTTCTTCTCCGACATAAAATCACTCAATGTTTTTCGACGTGAATTCGCGTAGCCATATTGTCTCTTGTTCTTTTCAAACCAGACTTTATAAGCTCTAATGTGCGTATTCGCAGGGGGACCCGAAGAATCACCAATAGCAGTGCTCCCTGTTTGAATTAGATTAGGGACCGGTCTCCCACCAGGGGGTCGAATACCACTTGGCTTTTCCTCACCTTTTCTTTTCCAACGAAATCTTTTGGGAAAGTTTTTTTCCGAGTCGCTTTCAGACTCGGATTGATTGGAATCGTTGCTGTCATCTGCTCGCTCTGCCCCTAGTCTTTTTCTAACCAACCACTGGTTAAAAGCATCGCTGTGCACTTTAGGGGACGAAGAATCGTCGGATCGATTCTGATTGGCTACCATGTTGATTCTTCTGTACATTGTTCTTCTATTGTCGTGAGATTCTTTCCTGTATTTTGCACCCAAAATCCTGCAAAGAAGAAAATTGTTTTCTAAATTACTGCTTGCATAACGGCACAAGATTTTCAATCTGGGGGAAACATCTCTATACTTTTGTGTCAAATATATTATTTGAGCGGGGAAATTAACAGTTGATGAAAGGAAAGGATGCATTGCATACAGCGATAACGGAGCAATACTAAATAGATTCACTCATACAAACCCTAAAGGCTCTCTTATACTTAAAGATATATTTTAAGTGGAAACGACTTACATTACAGAAAATGTGCCAATTTTCCAATTTGAATTAATAAAATCGCGTGAATGTTACCCTTGGATTATTGAGGACCGAAAATGATTTTGTAAATTCGTGGATTGGGGAGTGGGTAGGTGAGAAGCAGGTAATTTTTTATTTATATATTTATTATTGTGTGTGTTGGCATCTCTTTCGCATACCAACAATCTATCAAGACTTAATTATAAGGGTTTTATCTAATGATTGGGGATTGAGTAAAAAGATTTTCTGATGCACGAAAGAGAAAGAAAGTTTCGCATGTTCGTTTAGATTATATGCATGTGCTATCCAAGCGAGTAACCATTTTCTTTTTCATTTGATCTCTTTCTTAGCGTACTTTGGAAAAGCAACCGTACCAATTTCCAATTTTCTGTTTCATTTCACATTTGTATTTATATGACAAGTCCTATCGTTACTGATTTCAAATGTGTGATATAATATGACTTACGTCTCTCTCTCTCTCTCTCTCTCTCTCTCTCTCTCTCTCTCTCTCTCTCTCTCTCTCTCTCTCTCTCTCTCTCTCTCTCTCTCTCTCTCTCTCTCTCATACACACACCGCCGCACAATTACAGTCACACACACCGCCGCACAATTACAGTCAATAAAAGTATAAAGGTATGCAACTCTTATTAATCTTCTCCATCACTATAATGCAACTTTCTCCCCTTATTCCGTGACTGTTTGATGATTAATCTCTAAATAAGAACTTTATCTGCATGTCTGAAACAAACCAGCTATAAAATTTAATATATTAAATATGCATGTTACACCCTCAGTAGCTTAGATAGGTAGATTTAAGAAAAGATTTAACAATGCACATGCTGTGTATTCTGCCAAGTTTAAAATATGTATGTTCAAAATAGTTTCAAATTAAATTATTTGGAAGAAAATCTCAACTTTTGCCAAATTCTTCACTGTACTATTTATGTACACATTGATGTATAGCATGCATAAAATTATTCTGGCAATTATTCTCGTCTAGGCAATTAATACTAAAGTCACGGCATCAATCAGTAAATAATTAAATCAGCTTTGATCTGACCAAATTAGTCAATAAATCTAAAATAATTAGTCCGTTAAGGAATGTTCGAGAATTTTGATCATTTAGACACAAGGGTTTTGTATGACTCCATCAAAGTCTGAGTACTACAATACACACTTTAAGGAAAATGTGACTGGCAGATCAGCATCTGGAAAAGTATCACGAATTAATCTTTCTCATCGTGAGCTTTTAAACAAGAATATATATATTTAAACAATAAATTTAGTCCCGCGACTGGTTTCTTCCGGGTAATTTTTTTTTCTAAGCCAAACCAGACAGCATGGAAATAAAGGCTGGAATAAGTGAAGATCTTATTTTTTGTACAACTGTTTTGCTACTAAAATTATTCTTGTTTAATAGAATAGAGTCAATATCTCACTTTAAAACAATGGAATGTCTTTAGTTCCATATGTCAATAAAAACAGAAAAATAAATCAGTGAATATCGGCTTTTAATTTTGCCTTACCTCATTGATTTTGATAGACGATTACTCTGTGATGGTGTCTTAAGTGAATGAGATGTATCTGTGTTCTGTTGATTCGTATCTGCTAATCCGCTTTGGGGAATATCGTCATTATCATCAACATCCTCAATAGATTGCTCTGGCTCGTATTTATAAATTATATCTGGGTCATTCTTAAATTTTAACACTTTTTTCTGTTGTAATACGGTAACTGTCCTAGTACTCGATTTTGTATTCCCGCCAGAACTCCTTTTCGGGTGGAATTCTACCACGTGCCAATGCTGGTTATTATTGGGTATATCCTGCCACGTGACCACTCGCTTTCCTGATAATGCCGCCATCTTGTATGATTGGGCCAAGTTTGTTGTAGATGCCTCTTTTAACGGTGCGCTGGCGGAAATATGCTTTCGCGACTTTTGCATTGGTATATCTTTTGGTACTTTGCGCAAACTGACGCTGGATGATTGTGACAAAACTGAACCTAACCTTGCATCTGCGACGGTTACGGGTCGTTGAGGTTGCTTTTTCAGAAACTTCGTGTATGCGCTAGAGTTTTCAACCCGTGGAATTTCGACAGAGACCTTTGTTCTTGTATGAAAAAATGGCCCTCCACTGTGCATACCACGGAGATTGATCTGCATAAGTCGAAGCTTTTTGGTGCATATAATAGCGGAAAATTCCCTCGCGATATTCATAGGCGTTTTCCCCTCCCAATCAGCCACACTTGCTACTCTACTATCTGAGCGAAGCAGAAGATCAATAATATTTTCGTTGTCTCTGGCAACTGCCGCGTGGAACGGTGTTCTTCCGAAATGTGTGACACTTTCACAGCTTACACCTATTGAGTAAAAAAAACAAACAACACAAAAATCAACATCGTAAGCTCATATTATGATTTTTACTAATGATCATAGCTGTAATAACACATTGTAGAATACTTCTTTTAATGTACGACTATTTGAAAAAAAATGTATGATGTTGCCGGCCTTATTTAGAATGATCCAGATAAAAATTAATAAGTGGCCTTAACAGGTGTCCACTAAAAAAACATAGCTTTGTGCATAATTTTTTTTTTTTTAAGAAAATCGGAGTTAGTGGTCTAAAGCGCTGTCCGTTAAGGATCACTGCCATCCCATCTCTGTCTGCGTGGGTTCGAGTCTAGGATTAGGCGAATGTGAATATGTGAGAAAGCTTGCCAGTAGCTTCTCGTGGGTCGGTGGTTCTTTCCGGTGATTTCCCGGTTTCTTCCTCCACCATTATACGATTATATGGAAATATACAAAAGAGAGAGAGAGAGAGAGAGAGAGAGAGAGAGAGAGAGAGAGAGAGAGAGAGAGAGAGAGAGAGAGAGAGAGAGAGAGAGCTTGCTGAATAAAATCATAAATTAATAAGATTCATTCACTATTGACCTTAGATCCTTGTAAATTCGAAACAAACATATTGCTAAATATTTTTTGGGAGGAGGTATAGATCTGATTTTCTTGTTGTTGTTGGGCTTAACGCCATTTTTCAGCACACGATAGGCTATTCATGGCGGCCAGTATTAATGGTGAAGGAAGAAACCGGGAAATCACCGGAAAGAACCACCGAGCCACGAGAAGCTACTGGTAAGCTTTCTCACATATCCACATTCGCCGAATCCTAGACTCGAACCCACGCAGACAGAGGTGAGATGACAGTGATCCGTAACGGACAGCACTTTAGACCACTCGGCCACTCGGAGCCCCTAATGGTGGAGGTACATTTACAGACTGGTGTTCTAAACTGGTCCCAGTTGAATCAATTTCATCTAAGCAAATCTTTGTAAACCTGAAATCTCTTTAAAGCGTTCGAAATTTTGGGTCTCAACAGTGTCCAGTTTAGTTTGGTCACACTGCGGCATAACTGATATACAACACGTTGTTTGTGTACGTTTGATAGCGATTGTTTTGTCTTATCGGCGTTTGGTGGAACAAGGCACTGACTCGGAGTGAGATTACGCATCGATCCACAAAGAGATATGAAAATACACACGGAAAGGTCAAGTGCACTAATATCAACCGTAAAAAGTAATCAGTCGGTACAACTTTGCCATGTAGATGTGAGTAGATAAACCGAATTGAACCTTCCCGTTGATATATAATCAAAGTATTTGGTAATATTTATTTCTCAAATTTTCAAGTTACGAGCAGATGACATTGTAAGCGTACATAAATATAACCACTATAGTGAGTAATCAACTTTACCGTGCGAATGTAAATAAAAGCATAGAATTGAACCGTTCCGCTTATATTTGAATCAAAATATTATGAATGTTGACTTCCGAAATGTTCGTCTAACAAGAATATAATGTTGTATATATCCACTGTTCATGTTCCTTGAATACAAAGTTTTCTTACCTATGAAACAGTTGAAATAAAACAATTAAAAACTCTCTGATCAATAGATGGTTTTGCACACGTGACGAGGCTTGGTTCTTTGTATGTGAATTGTTTAACTTAAACTTTAGAGTAGACAAGCACAAATCTTGTTGTCAAACGGGCATGTCACTTTGGTGCAACTTTACTTGATTGCATCATGTATGAGTAGTTTAAATAGTATATTACGAATCATTATAATCATAAATGACGAATCGCTTTATTCCACTTACCTCTCTTTAAAAAAAGGGCTCAGGGGTGTTATCAATAATTTAGCAAGATATTACCAAATTATACCGAGTTTAGAAGTTAGATGATCAGACCAACGTGACATCTTAAAAATGTACCGTAATCAAAATATGTTTCTTGCTGACAAGTAAGATGTATGTTGGCGCAGTAAGTTAAAGAAAAACTATACAAAAACAAAGAAACCGCAATCTATTTGAACTATCTTGCCTATTTCTACTATATTATCAACATAGAGATTGTAAATGAAAAAAAAAATAGTTCGATGTATTCGATAAGTCAGTCCTTGTTTCGTAAATAGCCGAGGTGGTCCGAACAGTCTACAAAAATTTCTAAGTAAGATCAGTACAATTGAACTCGTAGTTACGAATGCATATAGTAGGCCTATATTTATGCAGACAAGAGTCAAGCGAATTATGGGTAATTTGTATTAATTTATTTAACATGACGTGGGTATAAGGCATTGTGACTGAGTTGTTTAGTTTCTCCTAAAATGTCAATAAATGCATAGGAGACGTTTATTAGTTATGACAACAATTTTAAGGCAATTTTTACCCCTCTCCTCTTGTCAACAACAGCCAAACTTTCCCCCTAATAAAATTATATAAAAAAAACCTTACCAACCCGCAATAAAAATATTTTATACG
Organism: Potamilus streckersoni; assembly: GCA_016746295.1. Taxonomy (NCBI): domain Eukaryota; kingdom Metazoa; phylum Mollusca; class Bivalvia; order Unionida; family Unionidae; genus Potamilus; species Potamilus streckersoni. The sequence continues at coordinate 802,205 of JAEAOA010001977.1, forward strand.
GCTGGCTTTTATGCTAAAAACATAATTATGGAAATTAAATAATCTACAAATAAATTTTAATACATTTTTACTTGTTTAACAGATTTCAAATTGACACTGATACTTTGAATTCATTTCATGAAAAAATCGAGACTTAATACTTTTATATTCATATTTGTTATATATTAAATTTATTGTAAAAAATAACATTGTTGACGTCAATTTATCTTGAACTCTCCCTCCCCCATGTCAACAATTGTCAAACTTATTCAAACCTCCTCCCCCTATTTTGTTGTCATAATTAATGGATGATCTCCATAAATACTATTTGATTAGCGACCTAAGTTTACTTACTATTCGGTTGTAACTTTGAGAAATTGGCGAAAGTCGTCTTCAACAAACTTTGCCACATACATTTTTCTATCAGATTACAAATAAAAACGCCATGGCTCAAACAGTGCTAAAACATATTTGAATAAAGTTTACCGTAAGTTATCAGCCAGTTATTCTTGATTCGAAATGTACCTACGACTAATCTTGGATATCGTATAGAATAAACATCAGTTATTTTTAGCTTGTCAGGCTTAAAGGTCACGTGCTGCCCTAAAGGCTGGACTCTTATATAGTTTACATTATATAACAGGTACATATTCAATTTACATTATATAACAGGTACATATTCAATTTACATTATATAACAGGTACATATTCAATTTATACAAACTTTATCTTTTTTTCAACCAATTTGCAGGAATTTTCAATATCAACCGAAAATTTGTCTCGCACAAGTAATACAAAAATATTTTAAAAAATTCATCAGGAATTGAAAAGCTGATACGGTAAAGGTAAAGCCTGGCCTGTCGTAAGATGGGTTTAATTTATTTGGTATTAATTACAATGCAGACACAGTCAAATGCCACAATTAATTTCCTATTGTTCATGCAGAAATTATAGTTACAATTCTTCCTGTTGTTTATTTTTCATCCTCCATCTCATTTCTACTTCCTAACACCACCATCACTTTAAGGCGTTTTCCAAAAACAAGAACCACAGCCGTTTCACTATTTTGGCACATCTACATATATATTCTACCCACTTCTAAAAAAGTTGTTTTCCATCTATAAAATTGTAAAAGACGAACCAAGCAACACTATGAAAACATGACAATTAACATAGATGTATTTCAAATATCACGTGTTGGCTCTTTTACGCTTGGTTTGGGTCGTTGAATAGTAAGTTCTGCAAAACTGTACAAAACTCTTTTTACGGCTCAAATGTTGGAACCAGATATCAAACGCATGACCACAGAGGTGTCAAGTGAGCGCTTTACCAATGTTCTACCCTGCAATCTAAGTAATGTCAGGCATCGTGTGAGTTACTTGTGTAAGAAGGCACATGTCATATTGCTGCTAATCTTCTAATCAGTGTTCATTTGATTTTACTTCCTGTTATTACCTTATTCATATACCATCGACCGAAAATATTGAACCACATTTTCCACTAGCATAAATAAGCATTCCACATGCTATGTACAACAATGCATCGTGTATTTGGCTCGTCATGAATGTGTGCCAGAACATGTTCTGATTCGTCTATGTTAAGCAGTCTTAAAACAGCGCTGATGATGCGAACGTTCACCCCATCCACCACCACCACTTGATTTTTCCTGGTATGTATTATGCAACTTCATTCAAAACGGAGGGATGAAGTCTTAGCCGTCCAAAAAAAAAGTTAACGAACCAGCTCTAGGAACCCATAAATACATGTATATCAAGCAAAATTTCAGGAGACTATTCTGAGTCGCCTTTTCTATTGTGCAAAGTAGCTTTTCCCTGGTTTTAATTTCTATACACTGTAGTCTTTAAAATACAAATATATAATCTCTGAAGTGGTAAGACTGTACATACAACATGTTTGATATATGGAGTGAAATGCAAAATCTTAAATATAGGATCTTCACACAAAATATTCGTCCTGCTAATGATGACAACGAGTCTATCGTTGTTGCCAAAGATGGTAAATATTAATGTTAGGCCAACGCAAGCGAAATAAAACGTCACGTTGAGTACATTAAGTCAGTCTACGAAGAGAATACTTAATAACCGAATGATATAATTTTTTGGTCTCTCCTGTGACTATTGTAGCAAAAAAGCAAAACAGCGTGGAAATCAGGTGGAAATCACAGTAGTAATGTTCTTTGTTTTAAATTTTGTTGTTTTCTTTTTTTTAATCTATTACAAAAAAGAAAACAGTTATTAGAATTTAAGCTTAGGGTATATAGTGTAATTCAGTATTACCATACTGCATACAAAACATAACGCAATCAGAAACACTCAACGCACGTATCTGTTTTTAAGACAGTGACACTTTCAACAGAAACCAAATTTTATATTCGTTACGGGATAATATCTTTTATCTTATTTCTCTGCACTTGTAGGTATACATTATTTAATCAAATAGCTTTATTTACTGTTTCGGTAGCTACGTTTTGTCATCTAATCAGAATCGGCATAAAGGTGAAAAGTCAAAATTATGTGGTGAATTTTTAAAGCCTTCTGAGTTCATAACTGAAACTTGTTAGGAAAATGTCATAGTTTTTGTTTAAACTGATGGAATTTTATCGTATTTTTGGCTTCGTCTGCGGGGAATTTCACGATATGATGTCTTTGAATATTATTCACACTGTTCGTTTGTCTTTTTTGTCTGCGCGCCCGCCTTTCTGGCATCATTACAGAGAAAAAAATCTCCTGTTACTATCGACGAATTCCCACAAGACTTTGCTGACGAGGGAATATGCTACTTCTCAAGGGGGTTGGGTGTACATGTTACAAAAGGCGTGGGTGGGTAAAATATAACAAAACGTTGGAAGTTACTGTATGAGTTATTCATATTCTTATAAGTTACAGCAATCGAAACTAATTAATGTCTTCAATATATATATATATGTTTCTTGAAACAGTAAAACATAATGAATACAATAACAATTTGCATCTCAGGCAAGACAGAAAATTTTCAACTCGTTGGAGTTATTTGCTTGTCTTTTTCATACTTTTCATGAATTCCATGATATCACGTACTATCGAAATCCATTTGTGATGACAGTAACTTGACATAGGTCAAGTATTATGTAAAGGAAATGCAGCAGGATCATTATGGGGCTTTTAACGAGTTTTACTCATATGGGTCAATGCCTGCTATACGCTAAGACCAAGCGACGTTACCAGGAGATTCCTCAGTCAGCAAATGCACACTGATATGAGCCTATAGGCATAAATATATATCCTGACAAACATTTGCTTGTTTTCACTGTATCTAAATCAGTTATATAAATTTTGTTGCCAGCAATTCGGTTCCATATGTGTGCCTGCAATTACCAGTAGTTTTCCATTTTCACCAACAGAATATCGTACTCCGCCATGGTAATAACATTATCTTTGATGGGTACTGAGCATATTTTACACAAAGTGTACTGAGACAACTTTGGGAGGAAAAGAGAGGTTCCAAATAAACACATTCGGCATATAAAGGTAATGAAATTATCTACCAGCGCCACCAGCAACACCAGTTGCTACTGATAGTAAATCTGACTGTTGTCCCTATAATAGTTGTTGTGGTCACAATTTCAGTTACATATTAGAGCTTATGCGAGGGTCTGAAAACACCAATCTGAAGCAGATATCCGTTGACAAGTGGAACAAAATTGCTATAAATGTTAGTATCCGCTATCTTCTGATGCAACATCTCGTCGGTAAATCCCCGAACATAGTTATCACAGTCACAATCCGCTACATATATATAATAACAAATATTTAAAAAAAATGTCAGACACGATTAAGTGACATTCCTGACAGACGCTGAGTCCTTCGAATTGAATTTCATCTGCGGCATCGAAAAATTTCAGTTCTGAAAGAAAATCTTGAAACTATGTACCTTTAATGGCAGAGTAAGTGATTTAACAATACAATGCTGAGCATTTACCAATATTGTTATTGCACCACACTCGACTTTATATCCGCATTTGACAAATAAATACCATCCAGACTTGCTCACTTTAAGATTTGAGGTTCAGGTCTGTCAATGTAATCCCAGTCCATAAAACTAAAGCAAATCGACCATTTTCTATGGCATCATCTTTATTCTTTGATTCCTTGGTTATTATCCCTTTGATACATCCCAATGGTTACCGAAAGTATGGCGGATAGCACCATAGCATCCGCATCTTTGGCTTATTTTTGGATAGATACCAAGCAAAGAAACTTCAGACACTCTTAATCAGACAAGTTCGAAACTATTTAAAAACATATCTTAGAACGCTGACAATTTGTTGAGAAGTTATTTGCTACTAACATTGCCTTGTGCACAAGCATGAGAAATGACGATGGTGATGTATTTACAGAGCGCATAAACGGCAAGAAACGTGGTTCTGCAGCCACTGAAACATTAGTATCCAAAATGTCAATTTTAACAACATTCACAGTAGCACCTCCATGATACCAACGAAAGCAGCCTTCGTAAGTTGATGCCAAATATACTGTCGACGATCTGCATTTCCCTTTGCGTCCTTGAGAAACATCAAAGACTTCCAGTTGATCTTACATAATCATCGCTGTATCAGGCGAAACTGAGAATTGTCGTGGCAAGGCAACGTTGCTCAAACATCCTCGATTTCCTTTTCGTCGATGGAATATTGTGTGTTCTGAGCAAAGCCATAATAACCTTGTCAACAAATTGAACTGGGCATTCTCTGTCATTTTGTACCAGTTTTTCATAGTTTCTAAGAAGACCTCACACAATTCTAAAATTATGATGCACTTGTATTTTTTTTCGATCTTTTGACCAGGACCTTCCGCAACTTACGATAAATGTTTTATTGTGTAATGGCTGCTTTTTCTAAATGCTGACATTGTTTAAACATTATCAGTTTCGTCTAATCCGCCTCCTATTATCCCCGTTTTCTATCAAAGAATCAGTTAGATATTTTTGAACTGACCGGGGCTGAAATTGTTCATGTGGTGAAAAGTAACTGCTTCTGGAAGCGTAGTTGTTGATGGTGCTCGAGTAAATAATCGTCGCATTTGATCTCGAATGGATTGGACCAGTTGCAATCCCAAATGTTTATGATGATATCAACACCTCGCATTGTAACTTGGACAAGGCCGCAAGCACCTCTGGGGCGCATATGAATGATCCCCGGATGAAATGGCCAAAGCCTTTTGTGTAAACAGGATTTATCCGATTTATAAACACGGGTATCACACTTCCATGAATGACTGTCGTTTAATAAATATCGATACCTAATGTACAGTCATTAAGGTCTCTTCGCGGAGATCTAATATGTGCTCATCCTGTTGCTCAAGACTAATACAAATATAAGTCAACAGTGGATTGTAGTATGGAAGATACACAGGAACCACTGGAGTAATCGACAACAGATCAACTGGTTCCACGTTTGAGGAAAACTCAAGCAGTATATAACTCTGTGATGCTATGCTCACGGAAGCTCGGCTTTCATAATTGCCACCAAATGTGTCACTGATTAGACATGAATCGTTGAGGTAATCCTGATAATGCCAGGCGCGATATGGCACCCAGAACATCCATGTCCTATGCGTAGAAGTTTTGGTTTTGGGAACACTACATCTTTAGGTCAACCGAAAATTGTTCTTATCGACGACCACGTGATACCAACTGCGTACGGTGAAGATTTAATCAAGATGACGAGTCGAGTTGTAATGAAAATGGCATCTCAATAAGATCTAAGATGTGTTCGTTCTGATCCACAAATTTTAAATTGAAGTGCGTCAACCTTGTATTGTGGTACGGAAGATACGCATATGTTGAAACGTCAAGGTAATGCTCACGCTATCTGGCGCAATATTGTAATTGGTATTGTCAAATCCTGCACACATAGTTCGTTTGTCCACTGGAATCTCACTAATATGTTCAGGTCAATCGAGAATCATTCTTAACGATATTTTTTAATGCCAACATCGTACTGTAGATATTCAATCCAGCTGTTAGATCTGTGTATAGTGAAGCCACCATCGGCTTATTTGCTTCAAAGCCAATAAACGGTCGCGAACAGCTATTAAGCAAACTCTTAAAAAGCCCTTAACGATCTTGAATTTGCGAGATTCCTCCGCGGTGATTGATGTGGAAAAAGTCACATGAATTGCGGTTTCGTTGGCATGATTGTAATCATCGAGGTAACGCTTGTGTTGGTATTTGCAACGACGAGCTATATATCAGCATTGATTTCCTGTTAGATGCAAAGTCTTTCAGTGGAAAGTAGTTCAGAACTCATCATTGATTTTGTAAAAATCATCGATAACTTCAATGAGTTTGTGCATTAATGTTCGAAACATCCTTGTGTCCATTGATCCGACGTCGTTGATGAGTTCTCGCGCGTTGTTGCCCACCCAAACTGATTCTACTATGTTTAAAGACGATACACGAGTTCACTAACATGTTGGCCTACATTCACGAACTTGAACCCTACATTTTTTAATTCATCCGTGGCTCTTAGAGGAGAGATATTCATCTGCCGCAGAAGACGCATTGGCTTTCGAGGCACTAGATCAAGAAACCCATAGATTTGTGGCTAATTTAGTTTGAAAGAACAGAGAGAAATATCTTTAGATGTCTTCGTCTTTCATCACCTAAGTTGTAATACGGGTTAATGAGCATGTGAATCTCAGGCCACATAACATCTTTACTAGTAATTCTTTGATGTCCAGTCCACTCTTTGCATATGACAATGAAGGTCACGTGTTTTATAACTCTAGCATGCCTTCATATCTGTGCTATACCGCATAAAAACTCGTATCTCAAATGCATCTCAGGTTGTAACATGTAACTTGCGTCAGTTGTGGCACAAAGAAATTAACATTCATAATAAAGTCACCGGCTGTGATTTATCCGCTTCGTAAGCTACCAGAGACAGAGTAAGGTAGAAACCCTTACGAAAAGCATCTCACTGGATACAGTGAATGCAGGCCTAGGAAACAGTTGAAAATATGTCTGGATTGCAACAATCAACAGATGGACGGAGAAGAACCTATAAATTGTGTTGATGCTGAAATTAACGACATGATCTCGTATACCAAGCATCAAGTGATATCCGTGCGCGTCAAAATGCCCATAGGATATCAATGCAATCAATTCTACACTCATAGATATAATTTATGGAACCGGGCAAAAAAGTTTCTCGGAGCTGCTTTGTCTTGTGCATGTTTATATATATATATATATATATATATATATATATATATATATATATATATATATATATATATATATATATATATATATATATATATATATGTTGTTGTGTCGCGATCCATCCGTACACTTGCAGGACGATTATTTATGAGCAAATCAGACACAGAATGCTAGTACTCTACATCAGTCTCATGAGTGGGTGGCACGGCTTCATTCAGTCAAACCAGCGTTGAAAACGAAAACGACACGAATGATCGGGTTATAACTCGTTGAAGCGATTCGATAGAAGACTATATTTATTGTGATAAAACAATTTTACGGCCACCCGAGTTAGACCTATTAGGTCAGAAGCAATTTCGTTCGGTATTTGAATGCACTTTGGGACTTAGAAGGCGCATAAATTCGTGTTACTGATCCTATGTAGTCCGTCTATGCATTATCGATCTCAGATAGAATTGATATACCAGGGCAAGCAACAAGTTATAAATTGGCAATGTCACTGAGCGGACAAAATTCATCAAGAAGAGCAACTATAAAAGAAGAATTGCAAGTCGTTTTCTCGGATACGGAACTATCACCAAGGTCTTTTCTGAAATCACAAAGCGATTCACAATTGCATAGTGTGTCTACATGTTAAGTAGTAATTCCCTCAGAAAAAAAAATCGATTCTTAGGTATCCATCGGAGACAAACTTACCGTACTCCAACGGTATACATCTATGCGACTCGATGAACTCCTCTTGCCATTTTTATGGTTTTGCCTTAAGCAACTACGATCAAGATTATTTTGGGGTAGAGTCCCATGTATTCTTCGATGGGTTTTCCTCTACATTCTCCTAAAACTTCCTAGGGTATAATCAATCGGACAACAGATAATGTCGAATTTGTTACCTGCAATGCCTTGCTCATATCCGCATGAATGTTGTGCATGGTAAAATGCACAAGTAATGAATCTGTGTCCGTGCACAGGAATTTAATATCATTACCATACCGCGGCTTGATAGTGTCGTAGAAGAGGTGACTTCAGCACATCCAGCACAGATGTCCCAACATTGATTTTTTTCTTTGCCAACTTCAATTTAGAGATTTTACTATGCACTACAATGAGCCGGAGACAATGAGCCCACCATAAACAAACTTTGCATTGCTCAAACCTCGGGTCCTCAGTCAGTCTGTTATACTCACTCTTTGGAACAAGTTCAACACGGATTAACTTCCGCATGTTTTACATAGTTTTAGTAGCAGCTTTAGCTGTACGTGCTTGCCAATGTGTACAATATCGGGATCTATCCACTGACATTCGCCAACGGACTTTGGTTGCGTCGTCGCTCAAAACATGCATATTTTTGGTACCAAGATACATTATGTAAATGGTCATAACATTGGAGTCGTATCCGTTCTCAAGACAAAGAGGATTTAAATACCCTGACGGGAGGCAACTGAGTTTCTGAAAAATTTCTCGATCGTTCATGTACTCTTTGGCGAATTTGGAAATTTCATAAACAATGCAACCGTATCGATGAGTAATTTTAAATATAATCGTTGTCATGCTGTACAAGGTGGCTCACGAGTATGTCTAAACTAGAATTGAGAAACTTCAATAAACTGCAACTGGCCAAGCCGTATTTTTTCATACTCTTGAGGAAAACGTTTATTGTTGCATTTAATACTATTGCGACTACTTGCATGATTGAGTGGCCATCATACCTGCGCAGGTAATGTAGCAATTAGTTAGTTTAAGTGTAACTGAACATGCCAGATTAGTGACCAAGTCGTTCTGTCGTTATCGGACAACAGTGTAGCAAAACTTATGTGGGGCTTGGTTAGCTACTTGCGTCCTACTTGATTCATCCGCGGATGTTTCTTGACCTTAAAACTCACTGGAACGTTCAAGTATTCAAAGTCCTCTTAGATGGCATCTATATAGTGATCTTTATCTGACATGTTCATCTTCCACCGCACCACGGTAAATTTTAGATTGTGAGCTATATGCATGAATGTATCGTCGACAATGAAAACATTTTCCCTTTGTATTTGTTTTCCTAGTAAAGTTACTCGATACGACTTTTTATCCATTCCTAATGATGTTTCTCCTCTGAACCATCCATATCGCTCAGCAATAATAGATCAACGTTAGTCTACTCGATTTTCATTGTGGATAGTCGTATCGCATAAAAGCCTCTGTGACAAGTGACCACATTAACGGTGACGTCAAGATTGAGTAGTGCAAACTATTTGAATATGGTCTCAAAAGCATGTACTAGGAATTTATGTTGTTAGCCTTAAGTTTAGCCAGGTGCTGTCGGTTTTTTCGAGCCTGATCTGTATTATGGTTCTGGTGTGTGTGTGTGTGTGTGTGTGTGTGTGTGTGTGTGTGTGTGTGTGTGTGTGTGTGTGTGTGTGTGTGTGTGAGAGAGAGAGTGTGTGTGTGTGTGAGTGTGTTTGTGTGTGTGAGAGAGAAAGAGATTCAGATTTTTAACGTAGCTTTAATAATTTTTCAGTCATATCGCTACGATGTCTGCAGTATGACAGTTTATAGTGATGTCTAGCACTGGGGCATCATGCCGTAGACATGTGACATGATGTCCCAAGCGAGGTAGTTGTTACTACCATTTTTTTAAGTCTTTAGTATGACTCTGCCGGGGTTCGAACCCGCGAACTTCCGCATCCGATCCGGACGCTCTAACCGTTACGCCTCAAAAAAGGTATGATGGATCTTGATACAACGTGGATAAAAGATCACATAGGTAACACATATCATGCATTTTCACGTTCATAACGATCCACAGTGAAGCATACTTTGGAGTTTAGATAAAACTTGATCCGTGAAAACGTGTCTTCGGGGAAATATGATGTTGAACTTCCATTCAGCTGAAAAACATTCATCCTCAGTCTCTCCTGGATGATCTTTGCGCAGCTTTAGTTAATTTCATCATTAATGATAACGGTGCCTTTATGGTTCAATGTTACACACGCACCTCTATGAAACCATGAATGTAATGTTATAAATAGTACAATGCCGTCTTTTAATGCATGGTCTATCACTTGAGCCAATACATAACGTGATCAAATGTGATTTACGATATTCATAATGACATGTTTCGTTGTAGAGTTCACTTTTTCCAAAGCTTCTGCTTTTATATTATGTTCATATGCCATTGAGCATCTTATATATTTGCGGAAACTTTTTTTAATTGGTTGATTTTTCCAGTCGCCAAAATTTTATCTCTTCATAGACATGCTGTGGTATCTTAAACCGGAGCAAAAATTCTAGCCTATATATTAGAATTGTGTCTTGTCCATCAAGTGACAAATCATATGTATGTGTCATAATAATGTAAATTTGTAGATTAACTCTATGCAGTTAAACATCCCCGTTCTTTCCTGGATCGAACAAAATTTGCTTGCAAGCCTTAATCGAATATTTACCAAGTATTGTGCCTGGCTCAAATGAGATGAAATATCCTATCTCCGGTTATTATGGCAACTTGAACACGGCCAAATTTAAACGTGGTGGTGTGCTTGTGTATCTCAGCTATGATGTTTACTCAATCAAACTTGCAAATAGCTTCTGAATTTTTTTCCCATTGTTTGCGCTCCGATTCTGCAGCTTTGCAGATCAATTCTGCCTCATGAACGTCAAGTGTGCATGGCATTATCATATTATCAAAATTTTCTAATTGATTTGCTCATTACTAAATTCACTATCACTGGTGTTGTATTCACTGTATTCAGTATCTTCAACTGATGACTACATTGATACCAGCGACATAAACGTTTCTTGTTCCTTTACTCGATTTATTACAAAGCTCCCAATACGTATTTGAAACATGATACTAAATCTTTTAGGCCTCTTTAATAAATGTGCATGTCGTGTTTTAGAAAATTTTGGTAAATTGTTAACTTAATCTTTCCTGTGACGTTACGAAAAACATTGCGCGAGCAATTTATTTACACATTAACTCCCCTAATAAATCCTTTCAAAATACTATACATGTCCATCGATAAATACGCGGTATATCCATAATATAATATATTCTCACACAAAAGGAAGCAATCCATACAGAATATATTATAGTCAATAAAACTGAGATTTCTATAAATTATTCTCACACAAGGAAAACAATCTCCTCGTTGTAACTTCGCTTGGAGGCGCCCGCGGGTTACAATTGCACGTAAATACACTTGCGTGTGATGTGAGGGCAAAGTCATGGGAAATATGCTTTTGACCCATATCAGCATCCCCTCTAAAACTCAGTAATATTTACGTAAACACATTCGAAATTATTTATTTATCTTAACATTAGATCATTTCGTAACTATACTACGCATCAATATTTACGTAAAAGGATTGACTTAGTACTGTCGCATTTCAGACCTGAAGAAAACAAGTATTAAGGAGTTTAAATCATTGTACACAAGCTGTACTGTTGTCTTTACCTGACAAATATGATAACGTTGTATACATAAACATTGTTGTAAACAACTCTATTTCTGATTCGTATCTTTTAAAACTATATCCGTTAACTGATAAAGCTTGTGTACATCTAAAGAAGGTGCGTCATTCATCAACCACGCACAAGTAGCAAATAGCATTCAGTATTATTTATAGTAGTAGTAGTAGTTGTTCTTGTTTTTTGTTTGTTTGTTGTTGTCTTAGAAATAATAATAATAATAATAATAATAATAATAATAATAATAATAATAATAATAATAATAATAATAATAATAATAAATAGAAGCTACAATAAGCTTTTGTTAGCTTAATGTAAAAATTATTATATTTAAACCAACAACTTTGATTCCGTTATTGAAATCATTGTGAAACATCATCCAACACTATAACCTAATCTTTATTTTTTCTCGCAGGAGGGACACTCAGCCGTTTGTTTTAACTTTGCTTTGCCTCTCTGCAGACCGAACAGGCCAGAGGTAACTATGTGAGACAGGATTCTGCTGATATGGGTCACGTAGTATACGACGATTACATTAGTACTATCTGATTTCAGGACCTGGTACCATGAAGTAATCAACTAAAATCGTTGTAAACAATGTTTATATTTCGTATCACCTGATTATATTTAATGAATTAACAACTTAGTAAACAACACCGATTCATGTCTGATTCAATGCTGTTGTTGTTGATTTAACGATATTTTGTCAGCACATGATGTACATGGCGGCCATTTTTCTGGAGATTAAGCACCCGAGAAAATTGTCTGGAAGAAACTACTTGCAAGCTTTGTCACATGCCCAACATGGCAAAGCCAGAGACTCTGACCTCAGAGGACAGAGGTGTGATCGCTGTGATTAGTAAAAACGAACGTTTTAGACCACTAGGCCATTTGTATGATTCATGAATTCTAAAATTAATTATGTGGGTATATCTCGTGTTCAACAGAACCAAATCATATGTATCGGTTGATACATACACATAGTTGTAGTAAAGGTGATTTGATGTTATTATGATTTTTAACGTAGCTTTAACAATTTTTCAGTCATATCGCTACGATGTCTGCAGTGTGGCAGTTTATAGTGATGTCTAGCACTGGGGCATCATGCCGCAGACATGTGGCATGATTTCCCACCCAGTCAACATTATCCTAACACCTGGCCGACCAATCCTAACACTAACATCTTAATGCAGAGCATCAAGAGAGGCAGCTGTTAGTGCCATTTTTGCAATCCTTGGTATGACTCGACCGGGGATCGAACGCACGACCTCCCGCACCCCTGAGGCGAACGCTCTAACCACTAGGCCACTGGAGCGGTTGTATAGATAAAGTAGTAATTGTAGTAGTAGTGATAATAATAATAATAATAATAATAATAATAATAATAATAATAATAATAATAATAATAATAATAATAATAATAATATTATTATTATTATTATTATTATTATTATTATTATTATTATTATTATTATTATTATTATTATTATTATAAATAGTAGCTGTTAAGTGCTTAGTTAGTTAGAACGCTCTAACCACTAGGCCACCAGAGTGGTTGTATAGATAAAGTTGTAATTGTAGTAGTAGTAGTAGTAGTAGTAGTAGTAGTAGTAGTAGTAGTAGTAGTAATGATTTATTATTATTATTATTATTATTATTATTATTATTATTATTATTATTATTATTATTAGAAATAGTAGTTGTTAGTTGCTTTGGGGTTAAGTCCATTTTTCAGAAAATATATACTATAAAAGCTGGCAGTGTGTCTGGTGGCGGAAGATCAGGTAAAATCCCAAGAACCATCGACCTACTATAAGCTACTGGCAAGATTTATCGCATACCAACGATGGCCATACATGAGATTTGCAAACACGTAGACAAAGGTGAGACATCAGAGATCTATAAAAATGAACGCCTTTGACCACTTGGACACAACCGCTCATTAGTAGTAGTAGTAGTAGTAGTAGTAGTAAAAGTAGTAGCAGTATCTTTTCTACTCAACTCAGCGTGATATGCTTCACACCTATTTGTGCCATAAAGCATGACAATTAGTAATAGTTGTTGTCGTTGTCATTGCCTGTTTAAAACCTTACGTAAAGAAAATAATGGCAGTGGTAACTTAGTATGATATTACGTATGTGCATCACACTATGAAATATTACACATAAAAGACCTTTGCTGAGGTAAACAAAAGTTTTATAAACCAATAAACATGATACCGTGCGACTCTAAGCAAAACTGAATATTATAGATTTATTGGTTTATTAAAACAAATGTATGTAATTGTTTCATTGTATAATTTAGTAACAAATTCAACTTCATGAGCACATGTTGACGTTGACGTCACGTAAAATTCACTGATGTCACAACAGCGTCACAAGTCAACATTGAATTTAACATTACATCCTGTCAGTCAATAAAAATGTATCGTTCACAGGAACATGTTTAACAAAATCTAATAAAAACATAAAATAAGATATACTCTATCAAGTAAATAATGATGGCTCAATCAATATCTGTAAAGAAACGGTTGTTCAATTAATGTAAATAATCACAAAATAGGAACTCGATTAAATTGTCCGAATAAAATATTTTGAAATATTGTGAATAATTTGATTTTCAGAGATTCCTGGAGGTTTATTATGATAATAATGATGACTATCAGGAAAGAATCATGGTCATCGTTATTAATATGCTGTGAATGATGACGGCGGAACAGCGCTTTTAATGATAAACACCACGACACTAATGATGACAAATGACTACGTCGATGAGTGTAATAATGACGACGACAGAAAAAATAATGATTATGACAAGATGATGATTACGACGATGAATTATAGTTTAACGGCAAGTGAGAATTAATGATTATATGATAACAACTAATTAATGTTTAAAAAATGTAAACAATGTAAGGACTCACTCCAAATGTTTTTGGAAAACAGCCCTTCCTAAGAAACAATAAACATAAAGTTACAAAAAGAAGATAAACATAGTAACAGTCTGTAAATATATATGTAATGAAATTTGAGGATATTATTTGTGATATAAATCGTATTCCCTAAAAATAAAAACCAAGATTTCTTGAGTAGAACGATGATGACGGTGTTGATGGTAACGATGACGATGATGATAATGGTAGAGATGATAATCATGCTAAATAAATGCGACGAACTATTTAATGGGTCATTTAGACTTTGTTTCATCGCAAATGTACTAAATATTTATCCGATGCATTCCATGAAAACACAATACAAGGTTTCTATATACCTTGGAATCAAATTAATTTTGTAAGCCTAGCACAATAGATGTACTGATTTTCAGACAAGGTAGCTGACAAGGACACTTACTTCACATACCAGGTCAGACCGATTTCAGCAGGTTTGAGGGAAGTCCGATAAATGAACACATACAATATGTGTTGGTTCTGATGGACGATTTGTGCGTCTGATCTTAAAATGTTCATTTTCATGCAAATCTTTCTGGAAATCACATGCGTACACGTTTTACACGTACCGTTATTTAGTAACAGCCATATCTAGCGGGAATTTAAAATAATCTCAGGACAGAGGGTTGTTCTATTTCACGTGTATTTACAAATCGCCAAACACATGATTTGCTCGGAAATATGCCACCATAATCATCATCATCAATCCTTTAACCTAAGAGGTCGTTGGGACACCACAGTTGACATTATAGCCAATTCTTTCCATCCTTCACTGTTCTCTACTGCCCTTTGGGAATCTCTAAATCCCCTGCCTGTCCACTCCTTACTGTTGTCTTCACACCTCTTTTTCTGTCTGCCTCTTCTTCTCCACTCTTGCACTGTGCCTTACAATATTGTTTTTGCCAGTCCAGATGATCTTGAGACATGACCGTACTACTTCAATTTGCGCTGTTTTACAGTGATCAAGAGGTCTTCATAGGATCCGATGGCTCGTTGGATCCTTTTGTGGACTTCTTCGCTGGTTACATGGTTAATGTATGAGATGCCCCAAATCTTGCGGTAGCAATTCATTTCGAAGGATTGAATCCTTCCTTGCAGATCTGATGTAAGCATTCATGTTTCACAAGCATAAAGAAAGATGGATATGTCAACCGGGCACATCAGCCATACTCTATTAAAGGCCTTTTCGAAATCTACAAAGACGTGTTATAGATTCTGCTGATGCTAAAAGTATTTCTCCTTCACGAAATATGTTAATGTATCCAGAAGACTCCTTCAACCAAAGATAAGTCTACAAAATGTTAACTATTGTATGCAGACAAAATTGTCTGCCAATTTTGCAGGTTTTAATGAATATACTGCATCAGCCCCTATACCGCCGGTCAGTATAATCACGGGTGAGGGGCTGGTTTTCGGTCTAGTCTAAGGTAGCCGTGGTATCTTAGTTGGTAGAGCGTCGGACTCGTAATACAACGACGCGGACTTAATACCTGTCTAGGCCAACCATCATCGCCTGCCACAATGTGTCATTGCTGACGATACTTTGCTCATATTTCATCATATAACCTGTAATTTGTTTAAAGTACCGAAATTAGACAACTACCGAACCAGACATCGAGCTGGTTTGACTGTACAAGCTGTACTTTATCCTGAAGTTTTGGCGCAATTTTCCATTTTTGTATATTTATAACTATACATTTGATTAGTGCCATATAATTAGTATTGTGTTGATGTGCCGTCAAATACCTGCATACATACCAGCTGTACTTTCACATCGGCATTGCCAGTTTCTGCTTAACAGGGACCTTCTCGTCTTTTTAAAATATTGTCGTCACATTTAATTTATTTTATATCGTATTATAAAAGTAACGATCCCATTTACGATATGCTAAGTTAAACATTTCAGGTTTGTGTATTTGAGTTATGATTATTTACTTTTCAAATATTAATTAATTGGCTTTATTGTTCCATAACACTTTTGATAATTTCAGCTAAGATGAGTAAGTAAACAATTAATTCAGCTTAAAATTTAAATGCATGATTGAAAGATGTTTTCAATGTCCAAGGACAAGTCTTCAATCTTTATCTTCAATCAACAATGATACGTAATAAAAGACAGTCATTAAACGTGTGACGCTGTCTGACATACCCGGTACTGCAATCACAATTAGCGCACTCGAACAACCTTCCCTGTACCTGCAGATCCACTCGAAACTTACCATGTATACTTGACACATTCTGAGTACGAAACACAAGTGCAAGCTCAAAGTATGAAAACTCTGTCGCCAAGTAAATTCCATTGTAAATGAAGTCAGAGTCTCATAACTTTGATTTCTCCATAAATTTAAATTTAATTTGCCTAATATTATACAAGTTTCATATCTTGGACTGAGTTTGAGATTTTGAGTTTATGCAGAAATTTTTTGTTAGGATGTTTTTCGAACGTCAAGGTAAATTTAATTAAATTTATTTTCATCTTAGGACATATCTATAGCTTTGAGCGCGAATGTCCAGGTAAATTTAATCAAATTTATTTTCATCTTAGAACATATCCTTCGCCTAAAGCGCGAATTATGTATACTATGGTACTGACATCATCATCCATCAAATGACCGATTTGGCTCTTACGAAATACATGCAATGTCTACTGTATGCACAGATAAAATATGCTTTAAATCGTTAACACGGGCTTGAATATATCAATACATTGATATTTTGCTGAATTAACAAATCTGTCTATGAAAATGTATACCACATATTCTCAACAGATCTTTGTAGGAAGGAGAGCATCATGAAGTTAAAAACACAAACAAAAAAAAACCCAAAGAAAATAATCAAATGCTAGCAACAACCAAAATTAGTGAATGCCGAGATATCTTCTATGGAGGTACCACCAGTTTCAACACCCTCAAGTCTTTCCGCCAATGACTGGGAGATGTTATACAAATAAAACAGGCTTCGCAATCGATGTTAATCTACATCGAATGTATTTCAGTAGCTGACATTCGGACTACCTCGGCTACTTAATAAACAAGGGTTGAACGAGAAGTTGGGAATGCATTAAACTATTTTTTCGCTAGCATTTTTTTCAGTTGTACGGTCAATGCAATGGTAAAAAAGTAGAAATTACTGTATACCTATATACCAGTTATTTCATGTGCTTTGGCTGTACGTGTTATATATTGCATTAGTGAAGCAACGAGATGCCTGAAGACAGCTATTGAAAATGGCTTCTCCAATATGCTCTTGAAATGACTGGTCTAAGGTACACTATTTTTAACAGTTATCAAAAAATAGGGAAATAAACTTGCCAAAAAAGGCAATACTAACTTCTGAATGTGCAATTTTAGAATAATAAAATATGAAGCACGTTACGTTAGCTTTTTTATTAATTTGCTTCTTAAGTCCAGATAGCGGAAAGGATTATGTGTATCCAGTACCGGATTTAGGCATCAGCTAAACATGCTATAGCTTAGGGCCTTAAAGTCTGAACTCAGTCTGAAGGGGACCCTCAAATTTATTTTATAATAAATATGGCCTCTAAAGCTTCCCATAGATTAGGGCCTAGCTTTGTCTAAATCCGGCACTGTGTGTATCTATCAATTTTTGAGAGATGCACAGCTGGGATAGGTGTATATTCTTAAAACCTAAATTACACACATCAATCGAAAGGAGTTAAAAGTTATTTGTACAAAACCTAAGATTCATTTTATTTACCATGATAACCAGTGAAGAAAATGTGGGAAATTCGTTGACTTTGAAAATCAAAATATGGACACATAATGAAGCTGGAGAGCGGAACTGAATATGCGCATGTACCTTGCTTACAAACTGACATCACGCACGCATCACTTTGCGCATGTACCTTGCTTCCAAACTGACATCACGCACGCATCACTTTGCACATGTACCTTGCTTACAAACTGACATCAAGAACACATCACTTTAGTACCAAAGCTTTCAGTAGGGTCGACTCGACTGAAATAGGTGTCTTGTCGGAGACATTCTCATGTTTCTTTTCCCAAGCATGAACTCACTCAAACTTCTTGTGTCAAACTTAGGCAAATACCTCTATGCATGACATGGATCTATTTTGCCTTGTTTACGTTTGTGTCTCACTGAGTTCTCTGCCATTTTAAACGATTTTTCTATTTATGATATCGGAACATCTTCAGATTTATCCGGCAACTCGAGAAAGAAATCTCGGATGTAATTTTCCGACATTAAGAACAAAGTTCGAAACTACTGTGAGAGGAAAGAGACATAGTCAAAACTGAAATACTGTCAGGCTTTCCTGTGGCAACTATATAATGTGCATTCCACCAGAGGCAATCACAAAATCCATTATTACGACTCGATGATCGGAAACTAAGTAATAGACAAAAACTGAAAAGCAACAAGTTTTGTGAAATTCAGCAAACAATTTACTTTCGAATAAACTTTAGTGGTATCCCAAAATAAATCTAACGCTGGAAGTGTTGATGTGTCTTTGATGGCCTGTTTAATCACAATTATTCAGTCCTGGAATATATCCTTACTTGAATTTCGCAATAAATCCAAATCTCCATTTCCAGGAAGCTAATTTTAGCATGTTGTATTTCTTAGCAGAGTCACTTGAATTAGCCTCTTTGAATAAACAAATTTCAGTCTGAAGGAAATCCTTGACACAATAATAATACAACCGATTCAATAATTTATAGATAAACTAAATTATATAGTTCTCTACTTGACCTCAGGTCACAGTTAGCATTTCCTATTTAAAAAATGGAAAATTGCATTCTGGAAGGTTCCAAATGTTTACAAGACAATATCTTAGTAATAATTAGAAGTCTGCTACTAAAATATAATATATATATATATATATATATATATATATATATATATATATATATATATATATATATATATATATATATATATATATATATATATATATATATATAATGTAGTAAACAACCGGTCGATACGACATTTCATGGGGAATTTCCAATGTTCTGGGCTCAGATTGGAATGCACATATTGTTTACAAAACTAATAGCAATGACAGAAATTGAATATGACCTTGGACAAGGTCAAGTCCAATATTCAACTTCCCATAGAGTATAATCAATAAAAGAAAAATCCCCAACAAACAATGCAAGTTAAATATGCATAACACCGATACAGATTTTTAATATTTCTACCACTGGTTTTTTCTCGATTTCACAGAAATGACCAGGCGATTTCTCGATCACTTTTATGTCATATCACTTCATCAAAGTATTTCCGAGATGGAATATTGTAGACAAGTCACGATATGTTGCGACTGGGACTACCAAATGCTCATGAACTTACCGTAAGCATGAAATGTTGCAATAGATGCAGGCTTCTATATGCAATGACTCACGTAGTTATTGCAAAATTTAAAATTAGGTCTCTGAAGATAATCTGTCTTCTCAAAAGAAGTTATAGTAATTCTTAAAATTACCCTAGGTATAGATTTGCCATGACACATCGGAATGGCGATTGTTTTTTTTTTTTACAAATCAAAATGTGGTCAGGTCTTCTTTGATTGGATTAGTTGTTATATCTAAATCAATGAGCACAATGAAACTGCTAGCAAATAATAAATTATGTTTTTTTAAAAAGATATTTTTAATAGAAAATAATTATGGATTAAGAATTAAAAAATAATAAATAAAAGAAATTAATCACTAAATTTTGAGAGAAGAAAGAAATAACAAAAAGCTTACCAACTGTAAGGAGCATATTGACCATCCTGTAGAGTCCAAGAAAACTAGCCATATATAGGGCCACAGCTCCTCGTTCTGTAACAACGCCATAATACTTTTCCGTTTCATCCTGGCTAATGATGATATTACCGCGTAAATGGACACCGCCGCTGTGGAAGACGTGCTCTATGTTGTTTTTGGTGACAGCGACGTACAGGGACTCCCAATTTTCGTAAAGCTGCATACGAAGAAGGTAACCATCCCGGATGTTTTCTTGCATAATAAGGCGCCTGGAATCCTCCAAAACCTCTCCATCTGGGTATATCAGAGTGTAGATCTGGGCCGGAATTCCGGCTATCAGTTCAAGTTTCGCTTTAAGATATAGTATGGTGATACCAGAAGGCAGATCGCGTAATGTCCGAACCTCTTCGTTTGGTAAGACAACAAAGAGTACAAAAATGTTACTCTCTTCCGGCTCCTCGTTAGAATAACAACTTTGGACTGGCATCGTATGGTCCATCTCTGCAACTGGTTCTGCAGGCATTTAGATAAGCTTATCAAAGTCCATTCCCAACTGTAACTGCAACAAGATTTCGTGCAATTAATTTTTTACATCATTAAAAAATAAAAACGTGTCAGTAGATTCATAATTAAATAAACATGAGCATATGAAATCTATCGATGTAACAGGAGAGAACTACTACAATAAAGTGTCAGTCTTAAATACGTGTTCGAGCACACTGCGCATGACGATGCCTCTCACTGGCCAAAAAATGCTACGCAATTTTCTTTGTAAACTTTTTTCCTAAGTAACTTTGAGATTTCTAAGCAATTAAAACACGTGCTAAATTTACCTGTGGTTTAGAGTCGTCAATCTTTATCTAGATATCTTAAGTGTCTGTTATGGTACAGCACAAGTGTGGTAAGACTTTATGGTGCCATAAATGAGTATACTTTTTAAAATATCAACCGCATTTATGTAATGATAAAATAGAACTGACTTTATTAATGCATCGGCTATATATGTTAATCGATTGCATTCTACTCTCGTATCTTACGTAGAAATATATAACGGTAATATTTACGTTTAAAATCAGTCTTTGGTCGATTTCAAAACCATAGGGCACTCTTTGGGTTCAAACGGACTGCTTGTGTACCTATATCTTCACTCGTTTACAGCAGAACCTTTTATGACAATGGTATAGCTATGTTCCAGACCTGAAGTGAATCAGACATAACAAATGACCCTAGAAGTAACGGAACACCCAAACAGAGAAATGATCCATTTGACTTTCATACTACCAGATGATACCATTGCTTTCTACAGCTGTTTCCATTACACAAGCATGAAAATGGAAAGTGATAAAATGACTCTCTCTCTCTCTCTCTCTCTCTCTCTCTCTCTCTCTCTCTCTCTCTCTCTCTCTCTCTCTCTCTCTCTCTCTCTCTCTCTCTCTCTCTCTCTCTCTCTCTCTCTCTCTCTCTCTCTCTCTCTCTCTCTCTCTCTCTCTCTCTCTCTCTCTCTCTCTCTCTCTCTCTCTCTCTCTCTCTCTCTCTCTCTCCTCTCTCTCTCTCTCTCTCTCTCTCTCTCTCTCTCTCTCTCTCTCTCTCTCTCTCTCTATCTCTCTCTCTCTCTCTCTCTCTCTCTCTCTCTCTCTCTCTCTCTCTCTCTCTCTCTCTCTCTCTCTCTCTCTCTCTCTCTCTCTCTCTCTCTCTCTCTCTCTCTCTCTCTCTCTCTCTCTCTCTCTCTCTCTCTCTCATTAGAGAGACCGCTAAAGCAACCCATGCAGTGGTTAAAACTTTCCTGCAGAACAGTTAAGGTTTGCGTAGGTGGAGAATTACACTTTTATTCTCGAATGGAAGGCGCGGGTATTCACGTGCGTATAATAAATACGTATTTGAATTCATAATCCTTTAAGAACATCTGATTTATCTGGTATATTGTAGAACTTCACGGCACATCATCACACAAGTGGATATATGGTGCCAAATCTGATTGGCATCACGTGTTGTTAGGTGTGTGTGTATGTGTGTGGTATTATTTATATGAAAACATTTCATAGCCACAGTATTACTGATAAATTGTGACTGGTAATGTCCATCCTTCCTTATGTATGTACATCCGTTAGCAACTGTTAATGGCAAACTGAACTCCATCTGCGCCGCCTGTAGAAGGGTAGTCATATTTAGTTCAATGTTTCAAACAGGATTAGTGGGACGGGCAATCTAATTCTAGATGCATTCAACAAGTCAGACGAAGATGGGCCAATAACAGCTTTTCATAGACAATCTGAAATCTTCATTCTGTCCTTGACCCATCACACATCGATCGAGAGAGGATTGTTTTACGTAGTATGGTACATTATAAGGATAACAAGGAAACGTTATCCTACTAGGCGCATCCCTGGAAGAAGGAGAAGTTAAAAGGTCACATTTTCATTGGTAATACTGGCTCTTCTTTTAGCCTTTACTCCATCTACACTAT
>JAEAOA010001977.1:832500-835000 GCA_016746295.1 Potamilus streckersoni
CGCCGTTGAAATGAGACATAAGTGCTTTGAGAGAGAGAGAGAGAGAGAGAGAGAGAGAGAGAGAGAGAGAGAGAGAGAGAGAGAGAGAGAGAGAGAGAGAGAGAGAGAGAGAGAGAGAGAGAGAGAGAGAGACCATGACACGGAATTATTCTTTAACGAATGTTCATACCAACTGAAAGTTCGTCTTAATATGGTTATCTATTTTGCACACACATACACACACACATCTTTTAATTTATAGCTTCAATGCAATAATTTATTCACATTGACATGTATATGCTCAAAGAATACATACTACCAATATTTCGTAGTTTTTAAATGTTATACATGCAGATTAAAATAGAAAATAAAAAGAAAATGTAATCAAAAATGGCTGGAATGGAGAAGACGGACAAATATAAACAATCTAAATGAATTCGAAAAATAATAATATTTTATTTTAAACAAAATTATCTAATGTGCATATTGGTTTCTCATTGCTAGAAATTAACAACTGAATGCATTTGTACATTGATGGTCTGTTCCAGAAGCACTTTTTATTTAAGTTATTCTACACTGGACAAAATTATGAGAAAGAAAATCCCCCCAAAACAAACAACCGCTCCGCCCAAATATATGATTGAACAACATTATAGGTGCTGCTTATATTATTATAGACCTCAAGTTATTAAATTAAATCAAAAGTTTTTTTTAACTTAAATTAAATCTGTGGAGTACTGATACGAAAATACGCTTTGCCTGAGTTTCACAAATCCTGACTGTGTGTTTTGGGAAAAAGTTTACATACTATCATCATTTGTGTTATACTATTGCTAGTTTATTTCTATGCTATCGGATTTCTCATTGAAAAGTCATTTTGTTCTAGACGCCAGCAAGTTTATGGTATTTATTTGATAAGTTGAACTAGTTGCTACGTTTTACGTGATCTGTAATATGATTTTATTAGAGGAATGTCATGAGGTTTTAGTGAGTAAATATTAAAAAGCACACCAGCGGTTAAACCCACTTTTGAGGATTAATGGTTAGGATTTAGATTTCATAGTGAAATTTTAAAAATCTCTGGTCAGTTGAAAGTGTGGGCAAACAATCATTCGCAAACATTTCCAAAGATATCTAGGAACCTTAATACAAATGAATGTAATATACGCTGGGTTTTCTAGAATAAGACTTTAATACAAGTAATTATATGCACATGGTGATTAACTAATACAAGTAATAACATGCACATGTTGATTAAACCATTATCATTAATGATTTATTTCAAGAAGAAGATATAATGAAAGCGAAATTTTGAAAATATCTTTTGAAGAACGAGCGAAATATTTGCGGACATTTATTTTTGGACAGCCTTTCCTCTGACATTCAAAAGGACGTTGTCAATATAAACATATTTTGTACACTTTATAAAACAAATGAACAT
This sequence comes from Potamilus streckersoni, assembly GCA_016746295.1. Taxonomy (NCBI): domain Eukaryota; kingdom Metazoa; phylum Mollusca; class Bivalvia; order Unionida; family Unionidae; genus Potamilus; species Potamilus streckersoni. The sequence goes on from JAEAOA010001977.1 coordinate 833,921, forward strand.
ATCCCTTCAACCAGCCCTCCAACAAACAAACTGGTAATAAATACTACTGATAGCTGAGAGAAACTTTAAACAGAAAAGTACAAAATAAAGACAATACATACATACATACATACATACATACATACATACATACATACATACATACATACATACATACATACATACATACATACATACATACATACATACATACATACATACATACATACATACATACATACATACATACATACATACATACATACATACATACATACATACATACATACATACATACATACATACATACATACATACATACATACATATCTATACACTTATATTACACCTACCTTCTACTAGTGTACATTACCAAAGGCCGAATTCAGTGCTACCTGATAAGCCAGCAGGATTAAAATTGCAATTACGAGCACTTGTCGGAAGGTCTGTATGAGATTTAACTTGTCATTGCAAGGGGTGTTTATAATAAGTACCGTCTATCCGATGTAAACTTTCCATTCACCTGGCCACATTTGTCAGTGAAACCAAGGTAAACACACATATAATGGAGGGAATAATTGGTGAACGTATTGAACAGTGTAATCGAAGGGTTTGCCTTCGATAATGGAAACGGAATATAGATAAGTAGTTTGCTTAGAAATTCAATTGAGAAATAAATAGTTCATGGACACTAAACAACGAATGTCACATTTAGAACATGTGGGAAAGAATGCATATGGAAGGCTAGTAAACTTTGATTGATCATCTCTAGACATCAAAACCAATGGTAGATATGAATGAAAGCTAAAAATAATTAACACACACACATATTATATATATATATATATATATATATATATATATATATATATATATATATATATATATATATATATATATATATATATATATATATATATAATCCCAAAGATCATCAGTAATAATTTTATCCTTTTTATTACAAACGGACACGTATATCTGTGCTTGTTTCAGACCAGATTTATGAAACTAGTGGAATCGTATCTAACGCAAGACTCGTGGAAGCTGATCGAATAGTTTCATTCGTTTCATTTGAAATGAGCACCCATGTAAGGTCCACTT
>JAEAOA010001977.1:837500-860000 GCA_016746295.1 Potamilus streckersoni
GAAAGGAAATAATTGTGTTGAATTTGTGCACACACACACACACACATACACACACCCTCCTTGCACGGTACAAAAAGCATACCCTGAAATCTCTTAATGCTGAGCGTTCAGCGAGACAGCTGCTAGTAACACATTTTAAAGTTTTTGGTACGAACCCGCGACCTCCAACGTTATTACCATTTCGACCACAAGACGGTCAGCTCTGATATATCTGGTACAGTTTTTTATGGAGTGTTATGTTTTTATAGCAAAGGAGTGCCTCTCAATTGGACTTTTACACCAATTCACACCATAGGATTAAGTCTAGTAAGAAATTTTCCCAGCACTCTCACCGTTATGAGAATTGTGCCTGACAATAATATTAAATCATCTAGACACGTTATTGTGATGTAAGTTAAAGGCTAATAGTATTAGCAGAATGGTTTACCAGAATAGGCTTTATACAGGACTTTGTACCCGATGATCGATAATATCTTGAATGTCCCTTTTCCGCTTCATTGCATGCGTAATTAATTTGGTTCTTTGGAAGGGAGGAAGGGTAGAAAAAAAGCTGATTTGTTAAATGTTTATTTGTATTTTTAAGGATAGCAGCTACATCTAGAGTAGATATACTATTTTAAAATATACAGCGATCATAATTATTTTAGCAAAAAAGGAAACTCTTAGATGCGAAGATACGTCAGAATTGTATCGTATGTGCGTAATACCAAGAGAGCAAGAGAGAGAGAGAGAGAGAGAGAGAGAGAGAGAGAGAGAGAGAGAGAGAGAGAGAGAGAGAGAGAGAGAGAGAGAGAGAGAGAGAGAGAGACTATCGCTTGACTGACCTATCGAATTATCTCGCCATTGTTTGCAGTCATTGAATGGTATTACCATTACCGTCGGCAAAATGTAGGTCATAAAGAACATAGGCATTTATTTACATTCTTTAAATTTGATAGGTAAATTAAGGACGCGAAGATGGCACAAGCTGCATACATGTATTTTGCAAAGCCTAGCACATGTCACTGTTCCCATATTCTGTTTTGTTGATAGGCTGTTATCAATTTTAATTAGACTGAGGTCGGAGAGGAGATACATTTTATTTGCTATGAATGAGAAAATAAATATTCGTCTACTCTTACTGATAAAAAGGCAGATAGGATTCAATATAATGTCTCTTAATTTTGATACTCTCTGTTTATCTGGTGGATTAACAATCGGGTATTATCCAGGGAAAAATAACCGACCCAAAGGAAGCTAATGGCAGGATTTCCCGTACATCTACGTTGACCGAACAGAGACTCGAAACCACACCGACAGTTGTACAGGAGAGTGATCTGTAGACGTGACGCTCGGCCACACAAGGCCCTTTCCTCTGTTTAAAGAGATCGCCCTATTCCACTACCGCTCAGTTTCGGTGCATTCTATTTTGTTTAACGGGGAATATGCAGGGACCTTATACCCCAGCATAACAGCACATATATCTTAAACAGGATGGCAAACGTCAGAGAAAACTTGGACAAGTACTTTTCACGGTCAATGGCATTTAATTTAAATTGTTTCACTTTCTACTTACATGTAGTACAATTTCCTAGACAGTGTTGCAGGTATGGTCATAAAGATATATATATATATATATCTATATATATATATATATATATATATATATATATATATATATATATATATATATATATATATATATATATATATACCATTGTCACATCAGCTACAAGAAAAAGTAATTTATGATTGCAATGATATACCTTTCCTGCTAGAGTAGTTATGTATAGGTTTTAGATCAAGTGACGGCAAGACAGGCGAGGCATAGCCTTAACAAAATATTTGTTGGTTCATTCTTAGCATATAGCGTAAAATATTAAATTATAAGCATGAAACAAAATAATATATTTAATTTAAAATGGATTTTGTGAATGTGAAGCACTGTAATAACTGTTGTACAATTATCTTGATACTATAAAAAGCAAGCAAAAAACTGGTTTGAATACCTCTTTTTAAAAAAATCATTATGATTTACTGACGGTTCTCGTTTGAAAACTTCTCACCATATTTGTGTTCGAGAGAGACTTATATGCAATATTATATTATGTTTTACATTTTTATACTGTATTTTTGTTGAGACATGCATTATATATGTTGTGACGGAAATATATAAATCCCATTATGTATTAAGTACATGTACTCGAGTTTCGTTTCTCGTGTACAACGATAGTGCGAAGTGCTCTCGATGGGAAAAACCAATTGACATCTAGCACGGCTACATCGTCTGTATATAAACGCATCACAGTAAAGTGACATCGTCACATAACAGAAAGTCTGGTCATTAAGCAGTCTACTTAGGGACTTGCATATATTCATATGTAAAGGTATGTAAGTTTTTTTGTTAATTTCTTATGTATATTATTTATTGTGTATATTGTAGGTTATAGCTATGTACGTACTATCACATCTATTTTTGTAAGTTTTCAGTGTAGGCTTAGCTTGCGTAGTCAACGCAATGATTTTCTATTCTTGTTTGTGACTTAGCAAGAGATTTAAATCAGCAATATAAAGTTGCATTTCATTTAAAAAACACATTACCATAGGAATCTTATCGGACACAGTTCACTTCGGAACCTGTTATTTTTGTACTGCTGTACCGAGAATATAATTGTATAACTTGCCGTATATAACGTAATTACATGTTATCGTATATGCCCGTGTCATGCATAAATCACTGTGTTAGATGTATTTTCAGCTGATCGAAGTGATCCATGCTGATAGGAGTGATCAATACTGATCGGAACTGACCATGGTGACTAGAGCTGACCGTGGCAGCTGTGATGCTGATCCATGGGGATCATAGCTGACGGCAGCTGTAGAGCTGACCATGGAAGTTGACCCTGACGTCTGTGGTGCAGGCAATCGCGGCTGTGAAGCTGACGATGGAGCTGGTTGGATGGCGTCAATGCAGTTGAGTGAAGTATGTTGATTGTCGAGTAGCAGGTGATCGGGCATTGTTGCGACAGATATTTGAGTAATATACGTCAGTTTTCACTATTTGAGTGAATACATATTTGCTATGTCATTCTTTTCATCATATCAAATTATTGCGAATCGTTCACCTTTGTCCTTGAACTGTGTGAGGTCATTTATTTATTTTTATATTTCTTGCATTTTAAAGTTCTTGCAGATCATGTTAATTTGTCAAATATTGGGTCTTATACACGCACGATTTAATCAATATGTTTTTCTCATTCAAGTATAAGCATTGTATTTGTGTCACCATCAGAAGCTTTCTGTTGTAAATCTGAAATCCATCTCGGTTATCTTGTTGCGCATGTTTTTTAAGATCTCGACAACTTTGATCGGAAAGAAATTCGCCCCGAGTGAAATTATATCATTATCTTTCAGGTGAGATCTCAATATTCCTGACATTATTCAATAATTTTATTAACTATAAATGCTATTTTATTTCAAAACTTTTCAATCTGAGTTTACCTTGTCTTCAAACAGATATGAGTTGTTAAACATTAATAACTTTGATAATAATGTTCTCATTAAAAACGTTTGTAAATCCATTTACCAGGTTGGCAAATCCGGTTTTCTGTAGTTTTCATTTGATGGTGATGGTTTTCTCCTTAATATCATATACGTAAATGCATGTTAGATAAACGTAAAAAGACTGTATATTACATTAAGAAGTCAACGATTCTTTCATGATTCACATAAGAGATAAGGAACAGATGATACTTTTCGTACAACTTATTAAAACAGTCTGCTGTGAATCAGACTCAAAGCAGTGCCGTTGATCTGTTGTATTGTCAGACAGAATGCTTGCTTTTTTCCTTAAATATTAACGGGCATTTGTGTCAAAATACACCAAAGTTTGAAAACAAAATGTTACATTTCGGTAAGACGAAATGTTGATGGATATTTGGATATTTTTTAAAGTTGTTTATAAATGTAAAGCTTTAGCAAAAATGATCTTAAAATGTTATTGCAGCTTTAATTTGAACTTAATTTTTTCTTTTTCTTTCTGGGTTCTATTTCTCTTGATGTGGTGGGGGCAGATACGTAAAGGGTGCGATGGCTATAAAATACACAGCTGTCCTGAAGCCATAAATGCTTTGTTTGTGCTATTTTCACCGTTATGAAAAATGAGTTTCGAATGAAAATTGTTATTTCCATATTAAATTGTCCCTTCTGCGTAGGGTATTGTCTACTTCTGTCAATAACATGAATGGAGGTCAGCTTGAATCAGAGGTATCGAGCTCGAATCCCGTAAAAGTTCTCTTTTAACCTCTCACACAAGAGGTTCTATTTTTCTTCTACAAAATATAATTACCAATGGTCTACCTGTATTAATGCCATTGTTATCAGATCTAACTTAGACAGCAATTAGTATCGTGTATCTTTTGTCCTATTGTGTGAAAATACAATACGGGTAATAAATACTTTTATCAGGTACAGGTGATTACGAACTTTATGTACATAGTTACCCTCGCCCAACCCCAACAAATGATTTAAGCAACTTAAGGGATTGACGCACGTGACCAGTCATTAAATCCGTATTTTATTATTTAATGTATATTTTATCTCGGAGGAAAATACAGACTGAGTTTCACCTTCTTTGAATTGTTTATTATTATTATTATTATTATTATTATTATTATTATTATTATTATTATTATTATTATTATTATTATTATTATTATTATTATTATTATTATTATTATTAACCTGTTTTATGAGAACTATGTTGAAGACCGGACAATACGGAACAGAGAAAATCGGATATGTTCTCTCTCTCTCTCTCTCTCTCTCTCTCTCTCTCTCTCTCTCTCTCTCTCTCTCTCTCTCTCTCTCTCTCTCTCTCTCGTTCGCTATGCCGATGAGAGGGACTGATGCATACAAACGAGACATTTACTCAGACATCACACACCATGAACTTGTAGGGCACCATCGTGGAGTGATGACTGAATACAGGCCTTGGTTGTTATGGGTGACTTCTAAAGAGGCCCTGTGTTGTCGCTAATTATGTCTGTCCAAGATGAGCTGAGTTTAGAAAGCCTACTAGTCCAGACATAAATCAGATTCTATGTATTTAATCAATATGGATTTAAGCATTTTATCAACAATAATCCGTTACATGTCTCACAAAGCCTGTACTGATATTGAACCCTTGACTGATGGTTTAAATTTCACCTTTACACTTGACCTCTCAAAAACGATTTTTCACACCTCACTTGGTTTGAATATGATCAACTGGGGATAAGAATGTTGAGGATAAGTAATGGAAGTTTGAGGCAAAGACCTTACTTTTTCTCGCGCAATACACCAGAACTCGTTACAGCTAATGACTATTTCATTGGATCTTCAATAGTATGTTTTCTGTTCCAGTCTATCGCCTGTCACTAGATATCAAACAAAACATGCTGGCTTTCAAGTCGTCTTAGTTTACTGTAAACATTTGTCTGGGGAAATTTTTCGATGTAAACAAAGACAGAGAATGAACACAATCGAAAAATATTTCCATATTATTTTTAGAGTATGTCAGGTTTTCAAAATGTTAATGTCGCATTTCAGTCAGCGTGCTATGGTGTGTGTGTGTGTGTGTGTGGATGGGGGGGTAGGGAGGTGGGGAGTTTCGGACCATGGACCACAGTGTATTCGAAACCTGTAACGTAGTCGTTTTGTCACACTCTTTGGTTGTTTGTTCTTGGTAGGATAACATGAATATAAACTTCTGCATTTCATGATATCTAAAACTTAAAATGAATATTGTAGGACTACAACTAATTTATTTACAATATGTTTAACAAATCTCTTAAAATTTACCACCTTTCCTTTATTCGTGATATATATATATATATATATATATATATATATATATATATATATATATATATATATATATATATATATATATATATATATATATATATATATATATATATATATATATATATACTTCATCAAAAGTTCTATATTTAATCGGTTACATCCAATTTTATAAGACAAATTCCAAAATTATGTTAAATTGGTAAACTTGAAGGGATATGGTCATTTTATATGTAACTTTTATATAAAAAATAAAGCACTTTACGTGTATGTATTTCTTTATTTGGAATGCAATTTATTTTCTCTATCACATATTCTATAATTTCAATAACATAGTTTCCGTATTAGAGTTCACCTTCTATTACAGTTCGAAATCGTACCTCTAGTTATCCCAGCGATGTATAATAATACCAATATCGCAGGAATGACACCTCTGTAAAGGAGGCTCGAACACTGTCATCTTTTTCTGGATCTAAGAGTGCCTGCCACTAACATGGGCATGATGAAGAGAGCTTTACCATAAATCGTCAAACCACAGTAATGTTCTGAAAGTACTGGGCAAAATCTTATCAAAACAGTAGATTAGCAATTGTGTACATTTGACTTTGCTGCCTGAAATTGGAACGAAAAAATTTGATGAAAGTTTGACTGCCATGAATCAATAGGTATTTTTTAATCAAATGGCATGTATGTTCTATAACAATACAATATCAAGGTCAACATCATCTTCGTCGTCGTCGTCATAGTCATCACAACACAATCATCATCGTTGTCGTCTTCGTCGTCTTCATCATCATCATCATCATCGTCAATCCCTTAAACCAAGAGGACATTGGGGCATCACAGTTGACTTTACAACCAATTATCTCCATCCTTTCCTGTTCTCTACCAACCTTTGGGAATCTCCAAATCCCATGCCTGTCCACTCCTTAATGTTGTCTTCCCACCTCTTTTTCTTTCTGCCAATTCTGCATCCTCGCACTGTGCCTTGCAATATTGTTTTTGCCAGTCCAGATTCACTTCAGTTTGCGCATTTTTTTACAGTGGTCAAGAGATCTTTTTTGGATCTGATGACTCGTTGGATCCTGTTATGAACTTCTTCGTTGATTACATTGCCAATGTATGAGATGCCCAAGATCTTGCAGTAGCATCTCATTTCGAAGGTTGGAATCCTTCTTTGTAGATCTGATGTAAGCATCCATGTTTCACAAGCATGAAGGAAGAAGGATATGACAACGGAACGCATCCTTCTTATTTTGGAACCTAAAACAATGTTGATATCTTTCCATGGTGATCTCAACATCATTGTTGCTCATGTTGTCTGGGTAATCCTGCAAGGCAGTTCTGGTTTGGAGCCCTCAACTGTGATAATTGATCCCAAGTACTTGAAGCTTGTAACTCTTTCCAGCTTCTGTCCACTGACATTTATTTCTGCACTGATACTATTGGCGTTGTTTATTATCAGTTTGGTTTTCTCGGCGCTAATCATCATACCGTATGCTGTGGAAGTTGTGTCGAAGTGCTCAACCAAGTGAGTCAGTTCTTTTTCATCTCCTGCTAAACCATCAATATCATCTACGAAGCGTAGGTTGGTGATTGTTCTTCCTCCATGCTTACATGCCATTTTGGCTATGCAAGGCATCCTCCACAATTCTTTCCAGGAAAATGTTGAAGATTATAAGTGACAATATACATCCCTGTCTGACTCCAGTTGTTGTTTGAAAGCAATGGCCTTTGCTGCCATTGATGAGGACCGCACAAGTGGCTTTGTCATAGAAGTGCTCAACAAAACGCACCAGGTTTGAGCTGATGTTGTACTTACTCATAGTTGCCCAAAATGATGCATGCCATATCCTATCTAAGAACATTTTGAATTCTCTAAAGATGTGGTATAGATTCTGTTGATGCTGAATGTATGTCTAGCAAAGGAGTCTGAAATTGAAGATTTGTTCTGTGATGCTCCTTCCTGCTTATTCTTCAGCAATATTTTTGTCAGCTTGAGGCTTTAGTCCGTTGAGAATTATCTTCAGCATGACTTTGCTCGGGTGACATATCAAACTGAGGGTTCTGTGGTGTTGGCATAGATGTAGGTTTCCTTTCAGTGAGAGCTCGATGAATCCAAGAACCTGAGTCTCTTTTAATTGCTTCTGCATTGTGGAAGGGTCCACGGGTGCTTTGCCAGTTTGCCAATTCCTGCATTTTCATTCCAATCTCCTTGTACAAAGAGAATGTCTTTCTTGGCTGAGGTGTCAATGATATTTTGCAGTTGGTTAAAAAAATCTCTCCAGTTCGTCATCATCAAAATTACATGAGGGAAAATAGGCCAGTATTATTGTGATGTTGAAGGGAGTCGTCCTCAGGCGGATGGTAATGACCCTACTTGAAATTGGACAACCATCCATAATGCCCTTTACAATGCTCTTGTGGACAAGAAATCCAACTCCATGACCGTGTTTGTCTCCTCTTTCGCTGAAGTAGATCTTATGCCCATCATCTGTTGTTATTTCGCCAAAGTTTGTTTCAGCGCACTTTGCTGTGACCAATAATGTTTCATTTATACCTCTCCAATTCATGTGTAAGTTCTTTCAACTTTCCAACTGTCTTCATTGTTATAACTTTCCATGTACCAATGATGATGTCTCTCCTACGGATCATTATCAGTTGGGGAACTAATAGCATACGTGTCAGCTCCGCCCTGGCGTGCAGCGAAAGGCGCGGTCATTGCTGACCTGGCTGTAACCTATCCGGTATGGATTAATTGTTAGTTGTCTTCGTGTGGTGTGTCAAGGTCAAGATACATCCTGGCGGAGCCCATCCCTCTCCAGACAGCCAAAATCCACTGATACAATGTGGCACGTCCTGGCCATGAGCACATGGTAGTTGAGCTCATTTTGGAGCTATTCCAATCTGGCCGTTGACTTCATCGAGGAAGACTTCCGCCAAATGATGCTGTGCTATCATCACACTATTTTACCCATAGCTGGGAGACTCATTGGGGCGCTAGCGTCTTATTCCATCCATTAAAGATTCAATGGACCTGTACCATTGCCCTGAAGATTAACAGTCTATATGCAAAAATGTATACATTCACGCATGTGACTGAGTCGCTTCGCAGATAACAAATAACTCAAAGTGAACATGTGTGTTTAGATGCATTATTAATAGGTAGAAAGCTGATTTCGAATTGATGAAACAGGCAGCCCAACTGTCACTGTCAGTTTCGGTTCCTAGGCATTCGATTTGTCACGTTGGATGGCAATCCAGAATCTACAAGTAGTTCCGGTCTTGAGACAACGAGACGTCAGGATGAACAGCCCAGTCTCAGTCTCTCGCAATCAGTTTTGCTTCTTAGACAATTGATAAATCCAGTTTCCACAGATGAGTAGAATTAATTATAAAAGACACTAGCCAGCACAAGGGCATAAAAGAATGAGACAGAGGTTTTACCAGCCATAACCAAAACTTAGTACTTGGTACTAACATTGCTAAAGAATATCGCGTCACCTAACCATGCCAAGTAAACCATAAGTTTAATTCCGACATTTAGATATTTCTGGAAGCCATGACTACAATTATACTAGCTGTACTCAGAAAGGAACTTAGTGTACTCGGTGGCTTGAAATTTAGCTTAGTGTTGTCGGAAAAGTTGGGAAAAGCTTTTCAAGGCTGACAGAAGCGTGTATGACGATGAAGCTGATCCAGACGTTGTTAAAGGAGATGCATTTTCCGTAAATGAGTTCATTGTCTTACCGCAGACAATTGAGATAAAGATGAAGATTGGTGAAGCTAATGCCACAAACCTACATCAAAGAATACATGCACATGAGTCATGATGGGTAAGTGATCGACGCAATTGACTTAAACTACAAGAATCACAGCACATATGTAGCTACATTACAACAACAGAAAAGTGCATACTACCTCGATCGTGTATTATTGTGACTAACAAGTACCACTGCTGGTTTTAATGTGTTGTTTTGTCAGGGTTTCGTACCCGCCAGACAATTGTTACATAATAAGCTAGGCAAGCACCGTCAGCAACTTGGCAAGCTCAACTTTGACACTGACTATTCTGTAAAAGTTAACGATACTGAATAAGAGCCGCAACAAAACTTAGGCTGACCTACTCCTCGCTACTGATTCTAAAAAGACAGCGATGCAGTTTGCAGCCACCAGTCCAAGCACATTGTAGGATGGGGCATTATCTATCTACTGATGTAAATGGAATGCATACATCTCCTTCTCTTGACATCGTGTAACCACGTACACTGCTTGAGGAATATTCGTACGTTCTGGTATTTCTTGCAATGGCTTGTTTGTTGAGATTGTCCAGGCTTTTGTTCGTAACCTGGGTGATTGAACCCAACAAAGAAATGTCGTCATGAAAGATATGTCGACAGGATGGACGAACTCCTTGTTCTCAAGACCGGTGACCGCATAAAATGAATCATAAATGTGACCTTTAACAAGATCGTATCCTATCGCAGACCAACAGATCTCCAAGATGCAGTTACGAAAGCATATATATATATATATATATATATATATATATATATATATATATATATATATATATATATATATATATATATATATATATATATATATATATATATATAGTCGAGTGATCGCAAGCAACTTCGAATTTGTCACAATCACTACTTACAAATTATAGTGATAACGGCTTCAATGTTAAAGCAAGTTCTCATTCCGATACAAAATACCGTGGAATTTATGAAAACTCATATTGACTTAATAGTACCAGACACGATCTGCTGTACCATAGCCATCAGACAAAAAAAACCAACATAAACAAACCAAACAAAAACAAACAATGACAAACAAGCAAACTTTGAAACATGTTGGAGGTGTGTATCCGAAAGGGAGCTAACCCCTTTACTACTGAAGGTCCATTGTAAAGGGATTATAATATCGCTATATACCGAAATCCACGAAAATGCCTAGTTGTCTGCTTGTCTTGATAACCAAGCATTTTCAATGGCTATTAATCCTTTAAACGGAAAATAAACAGACAGCTCACTAACAGACTGACTGTCATTGTTGTCCCAAGATGGCCCTTCCAGCCAGCTGTCAGTCGTTCCGACGTGACGCCCATGAGACTCCCCACCCAAGCTAAATGGAAGGAAAACACCCCTTGTTACAGTAAATAACAAAATTCGTGAAACAGACTTCATCGCTCATTTGATTGAAAAACTCCTTATCATAATTGTCCAAAAGGCTAATTTGGATTGCTAAATTAGTGGTATTAATATTTCATAGCCTTATCAGCAACGGTAAACAAAGGAAAAATTATGTACTCTATCAGCACCGTTATACAAAGGGTAAATCATAACAATAATATGATATTTCAATTCATTTTTGTCGGTAGAGACTATATGAATAAATGCTTGCCATGTGTATTATATTGTTATGAGATGACATGCAATTTGTCTATATAGATCTTCTCGAAAAGCAGGTATGTATGTATGTATGTATGTATGTATGTATGTATGTATGTATGTATGTATGTATGTATGTATGTATGTATGTATGTATGTATGTATGTATGTATGTATGTATGTATGTATGTATGTATGTATGTATGTATGTATGTATGTATGTATGTATGTATGTATGTATGTATGTATGTATGTATGTATGTAATCTATAGTGAGCATTATGTTGTCGTTTCAGAACTCGTCGAAAGTTGACGTTAAATATAAATAATCATTTTAAAGAATGTTAAGCTGCCTCATGAATTCATATTTAGTGGATGGGGTCATTCTTTTGATATGGTTATTGTTTTTCCGCGATATCACGTTCCGATTGTAAACTTCAGACAATCAATATAACAAATTTCGCTGATCACATCTGATTGACTCAGATACATGCTACAAATCAAAATCAAATCATCTCGTAGTTTCATTTATTCATTTATGAATATGACGCACATGATCTAGCTCCAGAGGTGAACAGACCATTTGATTGAGACATTATTTAAAGCTTCATACGAAAGTAACATGCAGATCAATAAAGTCTAAACCAGAGCCTCAAACAGACTATGAGATTTCTCTAATTTGGTTAGTTCATTTTGTTACTTCGCGCTGGACGTTTATATTTTCATTTTTATGCGTGTCTGCTTACGTATTGGTCATTCAACGTTGATTGTTCACCTCTTCTGCTGCTGTAATTAAGTCATCGATAATGTCTGTAATGATAGGAGAATCTTACACAACTAGGTTAGATCCAGAGCGACTGGACGCAATTAAAAATCTCTCCGTCCGTGATTCTGTCCAGCAACAACTACAAAAACACCAGGAGTCTCAGGTGGAATTTTCAGAAGGTGCAAAACAGTTATTTAAACTAATTACAAAAACTAACGAAGGTCCTCTTCCAACGTTAAATCAAACCGCTGAAGCAACTGGATAAATAGCGAAGGCGTACTGGAGGAGCATGGAGAAGAAGATGACAAATACTGTCGGTGCACTGCTTCATTCCACTGCTGAATGGGAAGGCCTCTGATGTTGCGCCGTTAAAGCACACTGTGCTTTGCATGTTCAGGTGAAACAATCTGATGATAGCGAGCAGTCGATGATGGGGAGAGGCAGCATATCTTCCCCATGAGCCTAAAGAGTCCGCTCCGGCTGTCCAGGTCAAACCTTTTTGTCAGGTCTATGAAGGCAATGTAGAAGGGCATTTGCTGATCATTATAATTTCTCTTGCAGATGGCGTAGTGTGAAGATCATGTCTACAGTTGACCGGCCAGCTAGGAAGCCATACTGGGATGCTGGGTAGATGCGAGAGGCTAGTGTCTCCAAGCACTCCAGTGTGATACGTGCGAAAGCCTTTCCGACGATACTGAGGAGGGAGATGCCATGGTAGTTGTTACAGTCGCTGAGGTCTCCTTTCTTTTTGTACAAAGTGACGATTATCGCATCTCGCATGTCCTGGGGGATGTGTCCCTGTTCCCAGCAGAGGCAGATGGGTTTGTGCAAGGGCTTTAGTACTGCTGGTTTACCATTATTGAGGACTTCAGGTGGGATGCCGTCGTTCCCAGGGACCTTCCTTCGAGCTAGGCAGTCGATGAATTTACTTAGCTCTTTCATGGAGGGCGGCGTATTTAGTTCTTCTATGATTGGAAGGTCTATGATGGTGTTCAGGGCAGTGTCGGTAACGACGGCTTGGGTTAAATACACCTCATGATAGTGATCAACCCAGCACTGCAGGTGCTTCTCCTGTTCTGTGATGACTTCACTCGTCTTGGACTTGAGGAAGCGGTCTTGAAAGATTGGAGATCTGTCGGGTTCTTGATGCCCTCGTACATGCCTCTTGCATCCCCAGTGTCAGCAGCTGTTAGTATGCTGGTGCAGAGATTTAGTCAATAGGTGTTGACGCAATGGCGGACGGTCAACTGCGCATTGTTCATAGCAATACTGAGGGCTTGTTGTGTACTAGGGCTATGCTCAGCCCTTAAGCAAGAAGGGCTTTCCTCTTCGCATAAGTCACGGGCTCCATAGTCTCTCAGCTGGCCTCATAACAGTCGGTTTTTTGCGCTCTTTCTTACCATAGGCAAAAATGGCTGAATTGTACACAGCGTCTCGGAGGTGTGACCACATGGAATCTATGATGTGATCAGGTGTCTCTTTGTTGAGAGCCTCCTGCAGCTTGCTGATGAACTTCGTCTTCTCTAGTTTGCTTGCCCAACATGTATTTATTCGTGAGCGACCATTCTTCTTGACGTGGTGATGCTTATTGGGAATTATTCACACCTTGCTGACCTCCAGGGAGTGGTTCGTGTCACAGTCGGCGCTATGGTAGCTGCGGGTGAGGAGGACTCTGTCCAGTTCCGCACGCCTTGTGATGACGATATTTAGCTGGTGCCATTGGTGTGAAGGTGGGTGTGTCCATGACATCTGGTGGATTTCCTTGCATTTGAAGTAGGTGTTGGTGACGCATAGGCTCTGTGTACAGCACATCTGCAGCAGTCGCTGACCATTTTCATTTATCTTGCCCCTTCCATGAGTCCCGAAAAAGGTGGGCCAGGCCTCGTGGCCAGCTATCGCTCTAGTCTCCTACTAGGTAGAGGCCTTCAGTGTTGGGGATACTGAATATTGCTTGACCCAGAGCCTCATATAAATGGTCTTTTCCCTCTGGGGTGGAGTAGAGGGTTTTGACGTACACGCTCAAGAAGTTGACTGGGTCTGAGGTTGTTAGCAGCCTAAGGGTTCAATATTATCAGAATAAAAAATAAATATTATTATCAGAATAAAAAAAAATTACTATAAGAATAAATATTATTATCAAAAAAGAAATTGTATGATCTGATTCTGAATAATCTGATTCTGAATAAATAGTATCTGAATGAAAGTAATATTAACATCAAAATAAATATAACAATCTGGTTTTTAATAAATGTTATTATCTGAGTAAATTTTATAATCAGAATAAAAAAATTTTTAGAGTAAAATAAAATGAATACTATTATCAGAATAAATTAAATATTATAATCGTAATCTGAGTAAATCTTATAATCAGAATAAATATTATCATGATAATAAAATAATATTATACTCAGATTAAATAAATTTTATTATTAGAAAAAATAAATATTATCAGAATAAAAAAATATTATCAGAATAAAATATAAATATTATATTCCGAATATATATTATTATCTGAATAAAAACTATTTTTACTGTAGTTTGACTCTATCAGGAATTCTGTCAAGGGTTTCGATTAGCCATTAGCAACATTCACTGATCCAGTACCTCCACTGTCACTACTTTCACGTTCACTTTTATAATGGACCGTTTTATGATCTGACATTATCTTTATCAATTGTCTTACACGACAATTCACAACCTTTTTTGTTTCGTATTCTTGAAATAATTCTGTCCTTATCTTTTCGATTGCGTTTGCAAGTAAAATATATTCTTTCACTTGCGTGTCATCGTTCTTTGCCAGGATCCTAATATTGATCGATAAATTAATTTCATAAATCTGTGATCAGATGGTAATGTATATCTAGTTTCAATTTTCTTTGTTTTAATGATTTAAAATCAAAATTGATTTTTAGAGGCTCAATCTCATCAATAAGGTTTATACCGTCATGTTGTAATGTCTCAATCGCAATAATATATCATTAATATTTTCGTAATTCATTAAATTATAAATATTTATTTAATTAAAAATACTTCTAAATAATAATCTAAAATAAAAATAATCAGAAGAAAACTGTTTCTGAATAATACAAATAAAAATATTAATAATAAAAATATTTCTGAATAAATATTTCTAACTTGAATAAATATGACTCAAAATAAAAATGATTTTTATAATCACCAATAAAAATATATTATAATCAAATTAATATTATTCTCAGAATAAAAATTATTATTATAATCTGAATAAATATTATGATCAGAATAAAAATAAATATTATTATCTGAATAGATTTGATTCTGCATAAATATCACAATAAAAGTAAATATAATCTGTATCAGAATCAGAATAATAAATAAAAAGCAAAAGATGAGTACTTCATCATCAGGTTGATGACGTCGGATATATATGACATTTTGAGTAATTGTTATTTTTTTTCTCATTGCAATTGTTGGATCGCTAAGCGCGAATAGGAGTAATGAAACACTCCTAAGTGAACTGCGGGTGGTTGGGATTCAGGGGCACCAAGCGATTTATACCAGGTATTTTTTTAATTTTGTTTTTCAATCAACCGTGCACAATTATAGATCTCGTCATCAACTGCCTGCCGAATACCAGATAATGTCTTTATTACATTTTGAGACTGGAACATGTTGAAAGTTTCCATTAGTGGAACCTTACAAGGACGCCTTAACCCCATGACAACCGGAGCTCTTACAAATACACTGGTAATTTTAAGCATATAACTATTCGCTACTTCAGACTCTCCTTACAAATGTTTCATAAACTATTATGAAGCTAACTAACGGTAGATTCCTACAAGTGATCAGTATACTGAAATTATAAACTACAAGCGTGGATTATTTCATTTTCCATAAATAAATAGCATAAAATAAATCATAAAATCTAATATCTTACACATTTCTGCCGTGATAAAGTAACACGTGTACTGCTATCAACCGTTGCCAAGGATTATATAACTTCGATCAATAAATCATTTACATGAATCTTTAAGATGGTAATACATATTTACTGCTGTGATTAACACAGTTGAGATATACACAGTTACACCACAATAAGGTTTCAGAATGAATAAATAATTATTTCATTTACCATTGTCACCACCTGACATGGAGGGAGTTACTACAAGTAATCAGTATACTGAAATTATATAATATAAAGCATGGATTTATTTCAATTTCCATACAATAAATCGCACATATATTTTTTATAGAATATCGTCCAATGAGTTAAATTATATGCAGAGGCTGTACAGTTAAGATATAAAAATAACTTAGATGTATTCAGACAAGGCTATTCACGCACACGAGTGTTACGTGACTCTGGTTTATCAGGAAACAAAATCGAAAGGTGTACATATTCTACAAATGTATATAATAACAAATTACTGCTCCACTGATAGGTAATTGCCACATAAACAGTTAGGTTACTGAATATCACACAACATAATATGAGGCAAGGTAATATTAGCAATAACAAGCGGAGTAACCGCTTCATTGCTTTACAGACAAAGACTGAGTTATCTTTATTCATGTGTGCATTATATAATAAAATTATATATTTTTAACAATCTGACTCAGAATGAACAAATAATGCTTCTATTTTGGTTAGGAATATGGAATATAATTTTTACTGTGTGGTCCTCGCTTGAAATTTTCTTTGTAATTGTTCCGTGCACTTTCATCACATGAGATATGTATGGAAGAACGTAATCGCTGTGAGAATTCTATTCCGTTAACTCTATCAACAAAATCTACAAAAGTAAAACATTTCCTTTAATTGATCTTAACTTTAGTCCACGGATGTAATTTATCAGCAATACAGATTCCTCGCTATTATGAATGAAGAATTTGTTTTCATTATATTATTAATATAATTATTTAATTTAACTCAGCGTACCTGAATATTATTCGTTTTTTGTATTTCTTTGTATAAGCTGATTTGATTATATTATATGTGACATGATATACAGAAGCTGCGTTAATACCGTAATATTTACAAGCTGTATTTATTGATACAAATATAATATTTTTCTTCTGTCTCTGCATTTACTGACTTAATAACTCTTCCGCTCTTACAATGATCATTAACGCCTTTTCTCAAATTTGAAATTCTGGCTTTGCGTAACAATTCGTAAATTTACTAAAGACTTAGTTTTTGGATTTGAATAGATATGATCGATCAATAATCCATTTTTGATTATCCCACAAAGATTAGTACACACATTGATGTGAGAAATACTTTTTTCCCGGCAGTGAATATAACCAACCTTTTTTAATCTACAGTACCTAATTACACAATCACGAGATGCCTCAATTTGTCATGATGGGATGTTTACCAATTTCATTTTGTTCCATTTATACGCACCCACCCAACCCCCACCGCCTGCTATACCTTAAGCCAGATTAGATCTTGATAAAATACCGAAATCTAAATTTAGTTTTTCGAGGCAATATCTGGCTTTAACAAATAGGGATATAACTAATCGTATTCGTGTGCCTCATATGTGGTCAACATTCAGAATTATACGCAACACAAAAATAGTCGCCGATGCTACAATGAATGACAAACGAGCAGTAAAGATTGACTACCTTAATAAACAAAGATCTTTTATTCTGATGAAATTTATTGTAAAGACAGACGATAATTGATCATAAGGCATATTCATGGACATATTTTCACGAGACAGAACAATTAAATTATATGACAGTGATATGTTTGATTTTATCAGAAATATTGGTAAGATTGATCCTGTATCCATGTAGCTGTTTCAAAGTTCTGATAATAAAGATAGGTATCGGTTTGTACGGCCTAGCAGAGAAGTTTATCGTAAAGACTCCCTCCACGAAGAAATAAAAAATCTTGCACTGAAATATACTAATGATGCTGAAACATTACTGAATAATTGTTTTACCGTTTCATCAGTTGCTGCTCACTTCACGCAGGAGAAAAGTTCATGGTCGCCAACAAGATGGAATTAAAGATGTCTAACGTAGTTGTAACGAATACATACACGGTGGATTATGGATGCCGAATACGATCACAACGATGTTATCTCTGTTTATATGGTAGCATGTTATCTTGGAAGATTTCTTGGGTACGGAGAGTCTTCTAAATACATTGAGAGATTTGGACATCCAGCACAAGAGATGACCAGAGTTGCGTTGAAAAGACCCTTGCCGTATTTTGATTTAACTGGATTCGCCTGTATGGAGTCATTCGAGTTTGCATCGAATTATTTATGCATGGTTTGGAAGACATTTTTAAGAAAAATGTAGGGCTCCAATGGTTTTATTATGATACATGCTACATGCTGCAATGTTGATATCGTTGAATGTAAATGAAGCCATTATATCATATCGTCAGCAGAAACATGTTTGGTTGCCAGAACCAGATAAATGTGATGCAGAAAAATATGTCAGGGAAACATTTCCTAATCTTGACGAGGATAAAATTACTGCACTTATTAATGATGTATCTAAATGCAACAAAGAAAATAATGAAAAACGTGTAAAAGAGTTTTGGAGAACAATTATTCATAAGTTTACTCAGGGTAGTTCATCTGATCATAAACGACACTGTACAAGATTAATTATGGACGATGCTGAACTAGATTTTACAAACGCCGATACAACGGAGAAAAAAGGCATTAATAAGCCTGACTAATGCTTACTTGTCGGACGGAACTAAATTAGGTACAATTGTAAGTTGTATTGATGGTGACCCACCGCTCTCTACTCGTTTAAGATCTTAAATGCTAGCGTGCGCTTCTATAAATTTAGTATTGATTATAAACATATTTGATCTGATTGCAGAGTCATCACGGATTCATTTTATATAAATAAAAAATACGTAGACTTACTAGAACAATTACATATCGGCAAGACATGAAAGACATGACATGACCAGGCATGAAACTGTTTATCTCAGTGAGCCTGGAGGTTCTGGTAAAACAGCAGGTGCGATCGAATATTTTAATAATTGTTCAGATATGGCTGTTTTGAGACCAACACATTGACTCGCCAGAGAAATGAACGAACGTAAAGTAAATTCCAGACCTATCATTGTTTCTTCAGATGGTGCGGAGAGACACATGGACTCCTAAACGAATGGGTGAAAACTACATTTCTAAAATAATTATTTGGGATGAAATATGCATGGTATCGTCGGAAGTATTAAAATATTTCTTGACTGGTTATTACAAAAATACTGCTGCGATAAGTGTGGTAATCATGGTCAACCGCCACCTTTTGTTGGACAGTCTCCACATGAGTGACTGAAAACTTTTGAGGATTATTACGATGAGATAACCGATGATCGTATAGCTATTGATGAAGCGCTGAAAGAGTTTTAAAGATTAATTAGGCTTCAGACAGATAAAGTTCAGTGTGAAATAATGCGAGAAGTAATTTAAAGACACCTATACACGAGTATTGGAATTTATGGAGGCCTGCTGATCTGATAGTTGCAGGTAGAAAAATAGTTCGTGATACACTTCAACAACAATTATTTCTGTTGTATAAAGAACAATTTTCAAATCTACCTGTACCATTATGTTATCAACCAGCGCATACGCGACAACAGAATATTGAAGATGAGATTCCAGGTTGCGGTGATAAAAAAAATCTTGTATTAAATGATATTGTTTTTAATTGCTGTGAGCGCTTTTGAGAGCGCATTAACGGTTGACGGAGTTAGGGCTAAATCTCCGTGGACACTGAATACGCTATAACGATCCATTCGTCTAAAGGATTAACTATTTCTCATACAAATATTTGGATCATTGATGATCATATTGAATGGTCAAACTTAGTTTCTCGCAGTGTCTCGGGTCAGAAGAATATCTCAATTACGGCGAGTTATTAAGGATTGTGTAATCATTGATGATGTTAATAACGACCTCGTAGTCATCAAGAACAAATTAGCGAGTTATAACCAATGTGACAAATTGTTGGTATTGATATTGCATTTATTATGACATTAAAGCAACGACAGAATAATAATTGTGCAAATTGTAATGCAATGATGTTGCGGCAGTATTCTAATAATAATCCATGACAGTTCACCGTGGATGGAATCAACAGTAGTCTTGGTCACACATGCAAAAATGTGATGCTGACCTGTCTTGAATGTAATCGACGTCGGGGTGCCTTTTTACAAAAGTGAACGCAATTTTGTGTCTTCAGAAATTACTTGTAATTGTTCACGTACAAATCCACGTTGAAAAGCGGTTGAATCCAGTCTGTAGATTTCATGTATACCTGTAGACCTTACCAATTGTATGTGTGGTCACACTCCAGATGGGATCAGTTGCTCTTTTTTACCATCTTTAAGTTCACTAGGGTATAATATCTTAGGGTATCATTACCTAGTACTGGTTATTTTGAGGAAGAGACATGTCGTTGTATTGGTATATGTTTCTTTCTGATTTCAATGGCAGTCTTCATAGAAGTTTCATGAGTACATGTAATTTCATTATTTAATGCAGCTATCACTCTTGGTAACCTATTCACAAGATCTATCGTCGGTGGATATTTCCTATGCATATTAATATCCAGATAATCGCTTAGCAAGTGATCGATTAAATTGTTCACTGATTGCCTGATAGCGATGAATTGCGGTATGTCCTCGTCTAATTTTATCATTATGTTGCTTTATCAACTATGATACTGTACCAATAATTTATTTGCCATTAGCAGCTGTAGTCATCGTAGACCACATCATTCATCAGTTCGTTCAAAAACAGATGCAACTACACTTGGTGTTACAGGTGATAGTTGTTCTGCTTTATATCTACTTACAACGTCAACTACAGTTAACGCATATTTGTATGTTCGTGATTGACGTCAACCAGTTTTAATGGTATAGTGTGGCAAAAATAAAATATCTGCATGATGAACTTCATTGGGAATATTGACATCAACATGTGCATACTGAATTTGTTTAGGTGGTGGTAAATAAATTTGCCATACTACCCGTCGACCTAGTACATTTTCAGTAAAAACAAATGTGAGGTACTTGCTACATTAGCAAGTTTACTTATCGCTGATCTACCCCTCCAGTATACTCTTGGACTATAAAAAATCGACTCCATTATTTTCTAATAATAAGTTGATTAATTACCAGCATCTAGTAGTAGTTCACCTTTCATCGTGGATTTCACAAGGAAGCTAGCAAGTTTCTCTATGAGAGATTATGTTTTTTATGGAATTTGATGCGTGAATCATCTTCTCATTTGCAATATGTAGTTGTTGCAAATCTGTACTTTTCTACGCGACATAATAAACATGAGACGCTTGATCAATCGTATTTATTGGATACTTTCCAGTGCTTGGCTGGTCTCGTTCTTCAAGTTGGATATAAAGTCGAGATCCTGGACCACAATAATTATATCCATGTAAATATTTTTCTCCTGGCTATTTAGGCCATGGAGTCCCTGGTAATTTGACGAGTGAAGTAGCAATATCACCACCTTTCCTCGCAGACTTGCCAAGGGAGATAAACACATATTGTTGTACCACATTTTACACACTTGCCTGTAAGCGCACGCTTTATATTTTTTTAAAAATTTATTATTGTTGTTAACCCACTGGTGGTGTGGATGCTCTGTATTGAATACAATATAAATCAATATAATCATTATATTTGTATAACATGGATATCATTAATTACTCAGCAACACGAAAGTAAGAACCAGTCAAGCATCATCCAGCGCTACATAATTCTGTCAGGTGTTTAATATAGGCCCATTTTTGTCTGATAAAACACAATTATCATTTAATCTGATGATGAAATGGCTCAAGTGGGATAGGTTATATTTAGTAGCACTATCCGTAGATGATCAACGATGTTATGAAGTACTTAAATATTTTAATGAAAACGCAAAGTCGTTGTACGAAAATGAAGATGGCAATGATAGTTTTGATTTTATCTCCGATAATGATGAAACACCATATCTAGATGATCTCGATGCGTGGATTAATAATCTCGTAGTGTACGATGATGCAATGCTGGACAAACAGTCATATCCAGCTCGGATATTTTCTCGAGGCAGATATAAAAAACATAGATTTGATTTATGTTACCCAGCGATATACGTAAATATCTAAAGTGATCAGAGACAATTGTAATATTTTAGTTTTGTTTAATGGAGTAGATAATTATACTCTACAAAATATTTATTATACCTAGTGTTCAATAGACATTTTCAGCGGCGCAAGCTACCCCACACGGATTTATAACTATAAACTTACATAACCGTCGGTCACGATATCGTATAGGTCACGATAGAATTTTGGTTGACACCATAGCAGCAGAGGAAGTGAACGACCAGCGTTAAGTGGCAGACACGCATCAAAATGGAAATACAAACGTCAACACGAAGTAACAAAATGAATTAACCCAATAAGCCTACTTGCCTGCCTGACAAAATCAGGAAGTCAGGGTTAGAGGTATTGGTTTAGACGTTGTTGACCTTGTATTTTAATTTCATAT